>JACXSJ010001394.1:0-95047 GCA_014851325.1 Pentalonia nigronervosa
ATTGTAATATAATTTTAAAGCGTAGTTATATTAATATTATGACATAATATATTTTAATTTTATATAGTTGATACGATCGCACAAACTTGAGTATTTGCATAAACCATTGGAATACAAAGTAACATTCATGTACGCGCCTGACGGTGAATTAAAGTTCAAAATGACTGAGAGGCCTACGTCATAAATAAGATCAACAAACCCACAATTTCGCATATGGACAAAAACTAAAAAAACTTTTTTTTTTATTTGTTATTGTTTATTTTTATTACCTTTTTATTATTGTGTTTATTTCCTTGTAACTTTTGCAGATTTATCGTGGTAATAAATGCTGAATTGGATAATGGATTTATATTAATATCCATGACATCCGAATTTAAGTTTTGATTTTTTGCAATTTCCTGGTCCGTATACTTAGAATCTACGTAAACCAAACTTGTTTCGTACTCGTTCTTATAAAACGATTCAACTATTGGTTTAATGTTCCTATATACCAAAATTTACTAATGAAGTTATACCTTTATTTATGTTCAATGACAATTTTTTCAAAAATACTTTACTTGATATATTTATTTCTCCTAGGATTTTCTGCTTTATTTAAGAATCCATTACTTATACTGTAGGTATTTTGACCATTATGACTATGAAAACCCCAATTATGTTTATCATCGTAATCATTGATATTTTTCATGTTGTGGTTTTCTATAGAATTATCTGTGTACTGGCAATTTTGACCTTAAATGTCGATAAACAAAAAAAATCTGTTTAAAATTAAACATAATACAGTTTAATTTAATATTCGTATTAATAGGGCTGGGATTGTAGAGCCCTAAAATAAAATATTAAATAATGCCTTTAAAATAAAATCTTAAAATATGCACTGCATACAAATGCGTTGAAAAATGTACTTCTTACAGTTTACAACAACGGAATACAATACCTAGGTATTCACTAAAATAAAAGTATTAAAATCGTCACTTTAATTATTTGTAAATATTAAAACAGTATTTAGTGCCGGTTTTTATAACTAAAATAAAATATGTTTACTACATACATTTTTGCTTCAATTATAAATTGTACAAAATATTCTATAACTTGAAAAAAATGCATAAAAAAGTGTCATAAAAAGTTGTATTTTCCAATTACAGAGTAACGTTTTAAAACCCCCAAAAAACCTTGTTGTTGCATTAAAATCCTATCCCTATTTTTTAGGTAGGTACGCATAATTCACGAATTAAATGTCTTCATTTTTGAAAACTTTATTTATAATTTTTTCTTTAGAGTATAGTTATTTTTATTTGAAACTAGTTATTTATTATAATTATAGAATATCAATAAAATATAAACTTTTTAATTGTTTGAAATCGTTTTGTAAATAGTTTGAATACTTGTGGTGTATTTGGTTCCTCTATTGATGATCATTGTTTTAATATCATTACGCTTCACATTTCTGTCACACAACTGTTCTTTATTTTGAGTTGTAAAAAAAATCGAATTTGAATGTTGGTCTGCATTGTCACCATTATTTGATGGTTGGACTACTCTAACTGATTTATCACGTTGATCATTAAACTTTTCAATGTTTAATCGACAATTTTTCTGATAATTTTTTTTATGGTATCGTTTATTACAAAATTCTATACAATTATGGTTTTCAAGTAAATGGTTAAAACGATTACTGTAACAAATAAAATCATAATTTTTCGATCGACCAACAATTCGCTTTTTAAACACGTATGGCTTTCTCAGGTCTGTGGAGCTCGGTGGTTTTACATCCATCTGGAGATTCTGAGATTTTTTATTTTTTCTTAAATCAATATCGGCTTTTTCAAAATTAACATCGACAACTTTATTTTTTAATTCTGAAAAGTTAAACTTATAAATTACTATATTTCAATCGTGCCGTGAATTGATTATATATATCGTAGGGCACGGAAGTTGTTGCATTTGCATGTTTTTTTGAAGCTATAAGATTTATTGCTAAGTAAGCTTGAAATTAATTTTAAAGTATTACGAAAAAAATATTAAAAGTTTATAGAGCATATTTTTGCATACTTGGTGATTTTGTAGTTTTAAGAGCATATTTCTTAATTTTACCTTCTTTTAGAGCATATTTGATAATTATAATAGAATTTAAAAATTTGGCCAAAAATAAAATAATACATTCGGATGTATATTTATTTTAAGAGTTTTCACTAGGTATTGTTGTACCACGTTTTTTAAATTCCTATTTAACATAAAACTTCTTGTTTTTATTAATAAATATCTATTAAACACTATAAAACGTAAAAAAATGTTTTAGTAAAATGTTTGTATTTATGAAAATTGCAAATAGAAAAAAAAATAAGTGCATATTTGTACTTTTTTATGCGCATAAATGCATACATATTTAGTACCTTTTAAGTGCATTAAGTTCCGAGCCCTATTAAATATATATGTATGTTAACAATAACTTCTTATACCTGGCTTTTTCAATTTTTTTTTGTCTTTGCAAACGGTATAATTAACTTTATCACAATATTTTTTCGAGATATCAGTTGGCTGTAGATTTATATCGCTTATTTTTTCGGTTTTAAAAAACTTCTGTTGATTGTTTTTGGATTTCCTCTTTTTTTTTTTACGCCGGTTATTATCTGTAATCTTTTTGGTCTGTTCTTCCTTTAATTTGTTTTCGATAATCTTTTAATCACAAAATAGATGATTAAATAATTATTTAAAGACACTAATACCTAATTTTAACAATGATCTTGTTATAGCTTACAGATTATACTATACAGACTGTAAGATATAATAGAAATAACTGATAAATTGAATTAACCAACTATTTACTAACGTCTATTCTATTAATTCCTTTGATTATTGTTAATTAAATAACAATTTTTTATTTATTAGAATTAAAGTCGTTATACATATTTAGTAATTATATCTACATATTATGTTAGTTATTTATGTAACACACTGTAAACGCATTCTTCTATATAGATAGTCAATAAAGTATATAAATTATTGTAGTGGGAAGTATGTAGGATGGAGGGTGGTACGTACCATGAAATGATATTTTTTAGTCATTTTTCATATTTTAGATAATATGTAAGTACAATATGTTATGCGGTGTAAACTATTTTTTAACAAATTAAAATTATTTATTTAAAGCTATGGTTGCTATAGTGAATTTAATTATTGCTATTTTTTAAGATAAAAAAAATGTTGTAGATAAATAAATCCGCGATTTATTCAAAATATACTTTAAATATTTGATATGTTTACAATAATTCAATAAACCTATTTTATATTAACTACCTACATATAAATAAAATCTATTAAAATAAATTGCGTGTAATAAATATTTCTACAAAATCAATAATATCATAATACTTTTAAGTGAATGGATTTTAAATAATTTCATTTTGCGTTATATTTCGTTTAATGTTTTATATATTTCGTTTTGCGTTATGTTTGGGTTTAATGATAAATTATATATTTTATTAGTCGTTAGGTATATTTTGTTTTGGGATATTTAATTATTTTTGTTTACCATTTTCCGTTTTTATTACGTTTACAAATTTCAATCGTTTTTTTGTTATATATAATGTTATAATATTTATTATAATCATAATGTTATTATAACGTTTGTAAGCCCTGTTATATATGTGTGTGTGTGTTCATAATTTATAAATATTTAATGCCAATTTGAATATGTAATGTAATGTACGATTTTAAATAGTTCACATAGTAATCATTAATCATAATCAGGCATGCTTAAAACGCCAAAAAAAGTTCTCTTCATTGGTTAAAACATTTCTAATATACCTATTAAATAAGTGTCAGAAACGACAATATTATGCATAAAGTGTATAGAGACCTATTGATATAGGTAATTACTTTTCCACACCAAAATGGCAAGATAAAATATATATGACACGAGGTAAGGTACACTAAACACCTACTATACAGCACATAGAGTTCCCTGGTTCTTTTTTTAAATTCTGAGTTGATGTGTGTTTTTTTTCTAATTGTCATCACCAAATTTTCAAAATATTTTTATTATTCATGAGCTATATATTATATAATATAGACGTTTGAAATTATTATATCTATAAATATTATTAAAAAAGTTTTTGCTCGGTCAAAAATATTAAAAATTTACAGAAGGTTTCTCATAAGTTGTTCATGTACCAAAAAATTAAAAAATATCAATCACGATATTTTTTTATAAGTGTTTAAATAGTTAGAACATTGACAAAATTTATCAAAACCATAAAAATTTGTTAATCATTTTGTAGTTAAAAATGTATAAAATGTGAAAAGCAGGAAAAACAGGTCCAAGCCGATGACGCGATCATGCAAAGTCCGTAGTGCTACAGATCAAGTCGTGGAATATGAACGCAAGTTACACGTCCTAACCGGATTGGTGAATTTCAGGAATACGAATGTTGGTCCAAAGGCGAAAATCAAAGGTAGCACGACGTCTAAACTTTAATGGTGGTATACGGAAATATTTTTTTTTCATTGTTTACCCTTGCGTTGGATGAAAAAATTCTTTATATATTTTTAAAAAATAAAGTTACCAATTATAAAAGTTTGAAATTCACTGCTTCCAGACATATAATTTTGTACTTTGAAGAAAGGTGCTCATTCCAAATAGACTCAATATTTTGTCAACATATATATATGAAAAAGTTTTTATGCATTAAAGACCAATAAAATACAAAACCCATACCTACCAAAAAAATCCAGATAATGAATTTTTTTATAGAACCCTACTTTAACATTTATTCCTACTAGAACGGAAATTTTCTTTAAAACTAATTGCAAAATTTAGCACGTGACCAGAAAAAGGTTCGCCGTTCCGAGTATAGAGAAAAAAGTATAAGAATTTAAGTTAAATCAGTTAAGTTAGTTTTATTTAAGTTATTTAACACATACATTACGGTTATCTACTTTATTTCGAGGTACACTCGACACCTACTGTATAGTATAGCGAGAGCGCTCATCTAGGTATATACTTCCCCCTTTTTTTATTTGATAATTTTCAAAAAATCTGAACTATAGACCCAAAAATAATACTTTTAAGAGAGTTGAAATTCAACAGTAATATCTTATTAAACTTTAAAATACTTTATTCAACATTTATTAATACTGGATTATAATAATATACATTATAATTTATAATCGATCATAAGACTATAATATTTTTTTTCTGACATTGTACCTTTATAAGACTAATGTGTAAAAATAAACGGAAATATATTGTTATCATTTGTTATGTAAAAAATAAATAAAAATAAGGGGGAAAAAACTACACGTAACCAATCAGAAACGTATTATTTTTTAAGACAAAACTGACAAAAATAATTCGTGTGAGCCATAACCGTAGTATACATTTACACCACTACCTACTCGCGTTTCTATATTATAATACAATCAGCTACGTCCATCCGGATGGATCGTTGGGCAGGGGATAAACAATCGTGAAATTAGTGTCTATATAATATTATATCTTCGTTGCCATACCGTCCTTTCACTGCAAATTTCCTTTTTTTTTTCTGAACCGGACTGACGGGTCTTGTAGTTCGTGTATTATATGTATATAGTTAGGTAGGTACCTACATTATGAAATAAACATTTAAGTTAATTCATTCCACGGCGAATTTATAAAAGAGAAAATCCTACCTATATTGTTACAAGCTATGTACACTCGTTCAGTGTTTGTCGTGTAGTTGCGGAAACCGTTGCGATAAATTTACAACTATAATAAACTTCGGTTGAGATTATTTCGTCGAGTTCTGTAGTACATATACAATGGATAAAATGTATACTATTACTACTACACATAACTAATTAAACAGGTAATTAAAACTATTTTAATATTATCATATAAAATCGACACGTCCATTCAACGAATTAACGAGGTGAACATTAATATAGCTGCAAATCGGGTTTACTGATATTTACCAATAGGTACCTAAATTATTTTAGAAATAAACTTATTTTTTATATTGTATTTTGTTTATATTTCTGAAATCCGCGTAAATGCAAAAGCGCACACCATTTTTATCCACAATTTAAATATATGCGCATTTAAAAACTGAAAGAAGTGTATGTATAATTTATGTTCCACGTTTATTCAAGTTTTATTTCAAACGAAAACTTTATAATAATCAAAGTGTTTACGAAACAAAAGTTATTTTTTAGAACATTAGTTATAATGTCAACAATTTTTCAGATCTATTGTAAATATTTTTTTTAGTAAACTCGTCATGACAATGAATAATATAAAATTCATAAATCATTTGCGATTGATTTGAAATTAAAAAGTACAGAAGACTGCTTTTTGCTGTCAAATCAAAGTATCAAAAGGTAAAATTATCAGTATATTATTTTGTTCGTGATGAGAATGAGAAACGAAATCTAGGACAAATAAAGTTTCTAATATAGGTAGGCACCTTACCTGTAATAACGGTGTACCACGACACGCAATAACACCAATGAATCGATTCGCCATAGGCCTACAAACTATGTGTTGGATAATAATATAGATACCTGTAGAAGAATCGTTATACATATATTGATAATATGTCATTCATTGTGTACATTCCAGAGTAAGATTGGTTTTTTTATTTCATTACGTCACGTAGTCATTAACCACGCGGTATACTAAAAAGTATAAAATATATGCAATATAATCAAAACACTATAATAAGCGACAGAATAATAATCTTCTAATAATATGCGCTCAATTACTTGTTTACAGGTCGCGTAGACGCTCAATAATAAAAAATAATAATAATATGTCCGTTTTGGCCAAACGGTCGTGGAATTTGAAGATTGCGATTTGTCGTGCTAACAAGACGACAGCAACTCTTACGAGCATATCACAAGGTGATGTAGATTATGCCAAAGAATATTCGGAACTGCCAGGCCCTAAGTCGTTACCGTTGTTGGGCAATAATTGGAGGTTCATGGCATATATCGGTAAGTGTTTATTTTTCACTATATTATTATATATGATATTATGATAGGTAGGCATTTCAAAAATTTATAAAATATAATATGTATAAGCTACAGAGTAAAAAATCAAAAACAGTTTTATTTTGAAATATTTTTTTGAATCCTTAATTAAAAACCCTTTTTATTATTAACCTAAAAAACTTATATTGATTCGTGTGAATAATAATATAACTACTAAGTACTTTAAAACTTCTTATTATACTTACAGTTGATATAAAAAAAATACCCTTATCGTATTATACAGCATGACCTATACTATTTTGTAATATAATAATATGCTGGTACAAAGTTATAGAATTTTAATTATTCAACAATAACAAAAAGAAAGTAGCTATTAGGCCATCGAAGCAGGAAATATGGAATATTAGCAATTTATAATATATATGGAATGTCAATGTAAATGCATTAATGAATGTTAGTGTGAAAGAGCTTTAAAATTACTTACAATTTTAAAACATTTAAAATGCTCCTTTAAATTGCCCCTTTAACCTAGGTATTAATTTACTAGTAAAAACTGCTCAAAAAGAAAGATTTTTTTCAAGTAGATAATATATTATATATTAAGTAACAGTGGCCCAATTTAAATGTTGTCAAAATATTTATATTAATTAAGCTTTTTACAACCATAGGTATGTAGGGAAAATATTTAACGTTTACAACTATTAGTATACTAATTGAGTCCTAATACCTAAACGGAGAAAAAACATAATTGAGTTCGCAATTGGGAAACGAATCATATAATAAATGAGTTCGAGGATTATTTTGAGTAAAATATAAAATCAACCATGATATATGTGCATGGAAACGATTACGTAATATCGTTCTTATAATTTGTATGACTTTTGTCAGGTACCTAATATAATAACAAATATTATATAGGCCCGGAATTTAGGATTTTATTGAGATTTATTTTGAAAATTGAAGAACAAATACAGCTGTTGCAATCAAAGAAAATAATACGGTTTGAATATACATACAATATATTAATCATATACATTTTTGCTACTAAAAAAAAATCCAGTTTCAATTCATCACCTATAGTAATTTGTGCACAAGTTACTGTAAATTAGGTATACCTACATATATCATTATAAACCCATACATTATTATATTCTAAAATGTTTCAAAAATAATATTAAAAAAGCTGTTTTTAACCATACCTGTAGAATTGTTTGGTACAGACAGTTAAAAGACTATAAATAATAGGAAGGAAGATGTCATTTTTTAGTTTAGCGAGACTCGGTTAGTGTTAAAACATGGACTCAATTGGTATTATGTATACAATTTCACAGGACTCAATTAATATATATTATACCTTATAACAAGCCGGGACTCAATTCGTTCTGAAAGATTGTATTATTGTGACTAGGTTCGTATGCAGTCTATAGAATTGAAAAAAGTCTTTTCGATTTTTGAATAGTTTTGATTTTAAGGCTTTGAAGTAACAGCATATAGTTATATTAAGTATAGTGTAATACGACCGCGGGAACGCACTGGCGTACGTGGCACCTCTCAGCCCTAAAACTGTCAGGTCAGCTAAATACCTCTTCTGAATATTGGGTGCCGGCCGACAACGAATGCGTGTCGTCCGACCCAGGGCAGTCCGTTTTAGGGAAGTGAATCTAGCACACCGTTCCTCTGGCAGTTTTCGCGAGAGCTCATGTCTACTCCTTTGCGCTAACGAAGGATCGTTTATACTATTAATCATACGAATGTAAACCTTTTCAACTCCGTCGTGTTTTACATCGGATCAATTTATTTGTTTTTTTTCTTTTGATCAATAAAGTATTATATTTAATACATAATTATCCACATCTTCATTATTGGTAGCTAGCACATTGTCATATCACACGCAAATACATCAGCTTGATAAATTAGAAAAATCACAAAAAATTTTCCTCACATAATCTAGAAAAAGAACATAATTAATTTATTCGTAAGCAGATATATAATATTCAAAACAGTAATCGGACATCGTAAGGTTCGTAAACTGACCGACCTTTAATTTATTGGTCTAAACTCACAAAAAATATACGGTGCTTCAACGGCCTTATAATAATATACCTTAGGTAATGTTATTATTCAGTACATAAAACAATTAATATCTTTCTGCAGTGATACCTAAGTACTTATTTTAAAAACCGGTCTAGACCGATGATATATATATATTTTAATTTTACATGATAAATAATGCAATGTTGCATACAGGTGACTACAAAGTAACCGAAATAGACAAGCTTTCGTTGAGACTATGGAAAGAGTACGGAGACATTGTAAAAATCGAAAAATTGCTCGGGAGACCGGACATGGTGTTTCTGTACGACGCGGACGAGATCGAAAAAGTATTCAGAAATGAAGAGCTTATGCCGCACCGACCTTCTATGCCATCGTTAAATTATTACAAGCACGTTTTAAGGAAGGATTTCTTCGGTGATCTGGCCGGCGTTATAGCAGTGTAAGTGTACATCGCAGTCACGCGTGTTGATTATTATTAATTAATGCATTTTTATTTTTTAACATGTGTGTAATAATTTAATATAGTTATACTTCGATCGTCAACATAAATTAAAAAAAAATAATAGAGTACGTACATAATATTATAAGCTAATCACCTACATACATATAGTTTTACGTCACACACATTATATTATATTCTAAGGACACTTACTATACCCAAGACTGTACTTATTTAAACAGTTATGTATGCGCCTTAATGTGTGACCAAAAACCCATATTATATATACTTATGTTACCTACTGTATAATGATTTCGAATTCATGTATTAGATTTTGGACGACTCCACTAACGATACTTACCTACTTTGTGTTTTAGACATGGCGAAAAATGGTATGAATTTCGAACTAAAGTACAACAACCTATGCTGCAACCAAGAACAGCAAAATTTTACATCAGCACTATTGAAGATACGGCAACAGCCTTTGTCAATAGGTTAGCAAATTATTAAATTGTTCCAAATAATATTAGATTTTGATAGGTAGCAGAACAACAATAATAAACATAACAATAAAGTACAACCACTACAATTATGATTTAGGTTATACTCTGCTGTCTGCATTTATTTATTATTTTAAAAAAATGAATATACGCAGTGGCCGGCATCTACCCATCCATACTAATATTATTGTACGTATCAGGTATATTTTATTATAATATAATAATCTAATAGATACCCATAATAATTATAAGATAATCATACGATATTTTGAAAAATTTAGGAGTGATTGTATTTTCCCCAGATTTTACCTTTTTTGTATGTTTAATTCTATCGGTATGATTTTTTTACCTGTAAAAAATATGTAAATTCTTCCGGTACATACTATATTTGACTGATCTTTTTAACTCGCTACTCTGATTATTGTGGTTAATGAGTATTTTTATTGTAATATTTCTACATTTTTTAGTCAATTTTTCCGATTTTATGTTATATATTTTGACATTTAACACTATTTTCTTGATTCGTTAAATCGTAGAGTAGGTATTATAGTTTTTGGTGATATTTGTTTTACATAATTTGAAGTCATTATAACAAAACAAAAATATTTTTATGTTTTTTACCTTTACGGATGAAAACTTACCTAATATATAAAATACATAAATAAATACATAATAATGAATAGGTATTTACAAACACAGCCAAAATAAATTTTTTCATTATAATGCATAATATCATTAGGTATATATTGTTTTACAATATAAACTCAATGATAATATGTACATCTTTTAATTCTTGGATCATTTGTCTTTTAACTCAGCGTTTCTCAACCTATGGTACGTGGAAAGCTCACAGGTGGTACGCGAAGAAAATCTTCTAATATATTGACGGCGTGGAATTATACATATACATATACATTTTTGATGAGCAAAATAAAAGAAGGTTATTATTATTATTAGTGGTACGTTAAAAATGTTCAAACTATGTTGGTGGTACGTGGATATAAAAAGGCTGAGAACCGCTGTTTTAACTCATTCGGTTAGTTGACTCAAATGCTCTGGTCCCAAATTGATTCCAATAATTGATGATTACTCTGTATATTCCACTTATAATTATTCCTTTAATTTGATAAAAAATTGTTTTCCATTTTAAATATCATCAAATGCAATTTAATTTGTAACATACTTTTATACACGTATATTATAGATTTATATAGTTTGTATAGTTTTATATAATTATTATGTATTATAATTAATAAACTACCCATGTATTTTTTTTTTGTTTAGAATAAAAAAGATAAAAAATAAAGATCAAGAAGTTCCTGATGACTTTTTAAATGAAATTCATAAATGGTCGCTTGAATGTAAGTCAATTTTACTTAGTTGTCCACTTAAAAATTAAAAAACAAGCCTATTATTTTATGTTTACAGCCATCGCCAAAGTTGCATTAGATCAAAAACTCGGGTGCCTCGAAGATAAATACGCAGTAGACTCAGATACGCAAAGTTTAATAGATGCCATCAACACGTTTTTTGCAAATGTCCCGGAGTTGGAGTTAAAAATACCATTTTGGAAATTATTTAGTACACCAACTTGGAGAAAGTATATAAAAGCATTGGATACCATTACCAGGTGAGGGTTCAATTTTATACCAAAAACTATATTTTAAAATTATTATTCACATCAATAAACATATAAATTAGGTATGTAGAATCTATGTAACTGGAAAAAATGATAACATATTGATAATGACTAATTTTAATACAAGTACCGATAAAGACTGTCATTGGTAGAAAATAGGGGGAAGGGGCTGTTTGAGAGCTTAGCCCAACACTATTTTATGTCTTCTGAAATCAAATAAAAAAATACCTAATTGTAATATTTTCCTTTATATACATAATATTATATTGTCTAAAATGTCTATATGAAAATTAGGTACCAACTTACTGATATGTGTATAGAATATTTTCTTAGTAGTAAATATTTTGATAGAAAAAATGCATAATTTCGTATGAATTGATTGCGTGAATTTCAATTTTAACCGACCGTGATTATTTTAAAATAAATTATAAAAATCGAAAAATTTTCTTCTACTACATAATCTGTTTTATTTCAATACATTATTGTAGATAGGTAAATTTTGAGCGAAGGAAATGAACAATTTGAACTTAAAACGCTTATAAAATAAAATTGTACACATGTGTATTCGATTTTTTTTTTAAATTTATGTGAGAACATATTCAAATAGAAATTGTATCGCATTTTCAAACCTTAGGTTTTCAAATTTAAAATATTTTTAAGTTTTAAATACATAATAATTTGCAAGTTTTCGAACAGATATAAATTAAACAAAATAATTTTGCAACGTTAATCATTATCTATGATGAAATTTTAATAACAAAATTTTGAGTGAAGTAAAAAAATATTCCGTTGCATATTAAGTCATTATAACTAAATATATCTAATATATTATAATTTGATAGTAATTGAATATTTGAATGTGTATAAATGTGTAATATTATTACGAATTATATTATTACTTATTTTTATAGTGTTACATCCAAACATATAAACCGATCAATGGATCAACTATTATCTCAAAAATCATTTTGTCCGGATAGCCAATCATCTTTGTTACAAAGAGTGCTCAGTTTGGATCCATCAAATCCTAAATTAGCTCAGATATTGTCATTAGACATGTTTATCGTTGGCATAGACACGGTGAGATGGCGTTACCTATGAAATAATAAAGTCGTCACTTTTTTGCTGGTGAATAATAACTCTAAACGATTTATAGACTTCTGCAGCTCTCGCATCGATTCTTTATCAATTAAGTCGACATCCAGATAAGCAAAAGAAACTTAGAGAAGAAATACGAACCGTAATGCCAAATGCTGATTCAAAATTGACTTCCAACAAACTTGAACAGTTGCAGTACCTAAAAGCATGCATAAAAGAAACGCTGAGGTTCGAAATTTTATGAAAATTAGTATGTAATTGGGTAAAATTTTAAACTGAATTACGTAACGCGTGTTAATTGTTTGTTTGTAGAATGTATCCTGTGGTTATTGGAAATGGTCGCTGTATGAGCAAAGAAACAATAATAAGAGGATACAAAATTCCAAAAGGAGTAAGTTTAATTTTTTTTTTTTACTGTATGTATAGATAATATTTTTAATAATAAAAGTTGTACATGAAGTTAATATTCTATATTTCTATATTTATGAAAACAATTGTAATTACCTACTTATAATATTATGGAGTTTATATAAAACTGTAATTATTTAGATAGAACGGTATTCCTATACTTGATCACAATAAATATTTGAACTATTAAATTCAAATTATGGCTTTCAATGTAGGACTACAATATTATAGTATTAAATAATGACCAATGTTTGACTATAATGGCAAATGCCACAGTCGAACTAAATGTCCATTAGAATCATACGAAATTATGACTATATAATATAATTAATATTTATTACTTAATCGTATATAATATTATTAATATCTAGGTGGATTAAATATTATGTTTGAAAATTATATTTTTCAATTATAGGTGCAAGTCGTGTTTCAACATTACGCTATTAGCAACAGCAGTAGATATTTTTCACACCCAGAACAGTTTTTACCGGAAAGGTGGTTAAAAGGAAGTGGATATAAACATCATCCGTTTGCTAGTTTACCATTTGGTTATGGAAAAAGAATGTGCTTAGGCCGTAGATTTGCCGATTTGGAACTTCAAACGGTTGTTTCAAAGGTATATGTGATCATAATAAATATTTTACTGATATTGTATGTAAATAAAACAACAAAAAATTAATTATAATTTTTTTTTTTTAAGATTTTTCAGAATTTTGAAGTCAAGTACGAACATGGCGATTTGGAATACACCGTACACCCAATATACATGCCGAATGGCCCATTGAAATTCAAAATGATTGAAGACTAAATATTTTTTCTTTAGAAATTGTATGTCATTGCCAAATACTAAATTTTAAAAATAAACAATATTGTTATAATAGGTTAATAAGTACCTACTCAATTAAATAAGTAGATACTTTAACAATACTGCTATTATATCACACAGCCAAAATGTAAATAATTTAAATATGTATTTATGATAGATTTAAATATATAATATATTACTACCTGGGATTATTGATTTTTGATAATTATATAATTTATGATTTTTTTTGAACAGGATTTGAGGTTTTTTCTCAAAATCAATTATAAAGTATGAAAGTTTTTATACTATTATTTTTTTTACCACATTTCTAATAGAACAGAATTATTAATAGCAATATAAATATAGGTACAATCAAAAATCCTTAGAAATATAAATGACATAGTGTATCCACCAACAAAATTACCTATTTAATGGTGTACTCAACGTCTATTAATAACTACACAGCAGAGCGAGTTCCCCGGTTTTATTTTAAAATTATAAAGTATCTCTGTCATGGACAATCAAACTATTAGTGATTATTTAATATGATTACATTTCTTAAGGGGCCTGCACGTGACCTGTATTTTTGCTTAAAAACATGGTTTACAGGAAAAATGTTTAAGCATCGTTAAGTAATCCGATTTCGATATTTTTTTTTTTCAAAAGAGAAACACTTTTTACAAGGTACTTTGGACTTGGATTTTCAAAATTCTATATCAAAACCATATAATACGCAATTTCGAATTTGACCAATTTTTACAACCTTTTGTTTTTTTTTTTATTATTGATGTTTTAAGCTACCTATAAGAAATCAAAAATCAAAGTCTAATGCACCCTGTAAAAAATCATCTTTTTTTAACAAAAAAAATTAATTAAATCAGACCACTCTACGGGGCGGGAAATTGTTTCCTGTAGAGCCTGTTTTGAGCAATAAATCACGCGTTTCGTCTTTGGTTGGTGTTGTTGTTATCATGACTTTTGTGAACTTAGCAACGCAAGAATAACAGTAAACGTTTGGTTTAAACTTTGGTTTAGACTGGTTTAGTCTAATAAATTCGTAAGAAAGCTGTTAGAGATTATTAAACAACTTTCGAAGTTTGTTAAACTTTATAATCGACGCTAGAATATTTTTATTTTTGCACTGCTATCGTGAAGAATGATTTAGACAGACAGAAGAATACGATTTGGCGGAAACAATGACCGGCCAATCCCTTTAAAAAAGTTAAGCATTTGTTAAATGAGTTTAAAGGCATTTTTGAAAACATACTAGGAGAGTATAAAGGATGTTGAAATTCATTTAGAACTAAATGGTGAGGTGAATCCCATTTTTTGTAAGCACCGCGACACACCCTTTGTGTAAAGTAGCTGTTAAAAGAGAGTTGGAAAAGTTTGAAAATTCAGATTTAAAAAGGAAAAATGAGGATTGTTAATGAAGAACACCGCTTGTTCCGGTACTAAAGCCTACTAGTGATAGAAGATTGTGCATAGATTATAAGACCACCATTAATAAACATATTAAAGATGTACATTACCCTTTTCCTAAAGTTGAGAAATTGTTTGCGAGCATGCAAGATGGTGAGAAATATTTTGATCTAGATTTTAATAACACTTATAATCAATTGAAGGCAGAGTCACAAACGAGCAAACTATTGGCGTGAAGCACACCCAAAGGGCGTCTTCAAAGTGTTAAGATTATCCATGGTGTCAAACCAAAAACTGCTATTTTCAAATAAAAGTTGAGAAAGTTTTCGAAAACTGTCCTTCTACTGCTAATCTTTAAGATAACCTCATTGTAACAGGCAGAAAAAACAGTGAGCATTTTAACAATTTAAAAGAGATCTTCAAGCGTATTTAAGAGAGCAGGTTTTCAGCTTAATAAAAAAAAAAAATATATAAATTTTTTAAAACAAATGTTGAGTATTTAGAACATATAATTTATAAAAATGGTTTGAGAACTTGTAAAAATAAAATAGGTAATGTGTATTCCAAGAATTACTATTCCAAATAATGTTTCTTAACTTAAATCGTTCATAGGAAATGTAAATTATTATGGAAATTTTATAAAAAATGTAT
Source organism: Pentalonia nigronervosa (assembly GCA_014851325.1). NCBI lineage: Eukaryota > Metazoa > Arthropoda > Insecta > Hemiptera > Aphididae > Pentalonia > Pentalonia nigronervosa. Next base: position 15,987 of record JACXSJ010001394.1, read on the forward strand.
CAACTTTAATACACATGTCTTTTATCAGCTAATAAAACGCCAAAAGCAGTCTTAAAAAATATTTTTCGGATAAAATACCGTTTGGACGAATTATTTTTCGACTTAGGTACACATTTTTGTGTAACTATAATACATCTTGTATATCTATTTTACTTTCGTATTTAATAATTTTCGGATAAAATGCGTTTTTACTAAAATATTTCTCGGACACCAACATTTTCGGATAAAATACTTTGGGCCGAAATATTTTCGAATATAATAATATGGCCCTTTCCTACCGTAAATCAAAATATAATTTTTTTCCGGATATCACGGTTCACGTTATCACGGTTTAAGATAAAAACCTTGATATGAAGTCGTCTTGATTGTCTTATATTGCATTATCTTATCAAATTTTCAATTCATAATAATATAATTATATTAAACATAAACCTTAAAAAATTATTGTTTAATTTAATTCAGTAAATTTACTATTCCGTTGGCCCGCGCACTAAATTAACTACTTACTACCTACAACTGCCTCTACCACAGAATAACTATTTTAAACACTCGTCAACCATCGATTTTTCTTTTAACATTTAATTTATCCCTCCTTCGAGAGTTTTAAAATAATAGATATCTAATAACTCGATTCGTTGGTATTCTATAATGACCTATGTTAATAGTTAATACTTGCTACTTACTTAATACCTACTAGCTACAAGACCTATCTGTCTATTAGTTATTGCATAGTGTTTTTGTTTAATGTTATCTAACACACACCAACACCATTGATATTTCAATACTCAAAGACTTATACTTGTCGATGCTATAATAAAATTAAAACATAGTAAGCTGGCACTCGAATACGTACAACTATTGTGTATTTAATACAACAATAACTACATAATAAAAAGACTAAAATGTCTGCCAAGGTAAGACGTTCTTAAATTTTATTTTTGTTACAATGTACATTGCGGGCACATAATATTATTGTCATATTAGGTATTCTATTTATTTAAATCTAAACTAGCCAAGTTGATTGACACTAAACATAATGTTTTGTATTAAATATTAAATGTTCTCCTTTAGTTTATAATAAAGCATACATGTATTAGGTACCTATGTATCTTTTACAATATTTTTATTTATTTTTTAATTATATAGCTAGAATTTGCTGTTAAAATGTCATCTCCGTTGTGTGCTGATAAAATACAAGATCAACTAAGCCAAAACGGAATTTCAAAATCTGACATTCATATATCTTATGAAACTGGAATTGTCACTGTCACTACTAATCAACCATCTTCTTTAATTTTGAATTCTATTGAAAAAACTGGTATTAAAGCAGTACTGAAAGGATATGGCAGTGCCACACGTAAGAATTATCTTATTAGTCTTTATTCTACATACATCTAATATAACTTCATCAATTTTTTTCATTGAAGATGACGAGAACTTAGGCTCTGCTGTTGCTATACTTGGTGGATCAACTGGTTATAGTACATTAGGTATAAATGGTGTTATTCGATTTGTTCAGATAAACAACGATGAATGTATAGTGGATGGTACTATTGATGGTTTATCTCCAGGAAAACATGGCCTCCATATATATGAATGTGGGGATTTATCTAATGGTTGTGATAGGTTTGAACAATTTAAATAATTAGATGATTTTTTTTTTTAATAAACTCATACATTTTCAGGATTGGGGATCATCTTAATTTGAAACAAACGTCACATGGCAATCAAACTGATGATCCAAATTTTAGGGTATGACAAAAAAATAATAATATTTTATTTTATTATAAAGCTTAAAAGAACACTACCCATGTATTTCTTGTCCCTGTCTTACAAATTTACAACATAGTAAATGTTTGTTCTCTAGTTTTAATTGTGTGCTATTAGATTTGATATTAGAGTGAATTGACATATTATCAAACTTACAGGTGAGAACATTATCTGTGCTTAAGCATTTACTTTTTTTCAATATTTTAATTCCTAAGCAAGTTATGAGCATTTTAATTTGTGATATTTCACGTACCCATATCTTGCTTGAAAATTAAAATATGAAAAAAAAGTCAACACTTAGCACAGATAATGTTATTAATTGTAAGTTTGATAATTCGTCAATTCACTTTTATATCAAAACTAACAACACACAATTGAAACTAGAGAAAAAAAAAATTGCTATGTCGTACGTTTGTAAGATAGAGACAATAAATAAATAGATAGTGCCCACTTAAGCTTTACTTGTGTGTTCTGCTTTGACCTTTAGGGACTATCAATATAGATTTGACTGATTTTTAATGAGTTTACTCATACAAGATTTCTAGCTACAGTTGGTTGGTACTATTAATCATTTATCATGATTTGCATTCAGTTTGCTAATTAACATTTAATTAATGTTACAGCACACTGGTGATTTAGGAAATATCACTGCTAATGAAAATGGAAGAGCAATATTTTACATTAATGATAAACTAATAAATGTATCGCATTTAATTGGTCGATCAGTTGGTATCACAGAAAATGAAGACGATTGTGGTAAAACCAAAATCAAGACATCAGATATTGATGGAAATAGTGGGAAAAGGTAAATAAATAATAATCATAATTATTTAAAAAAAAATAAAAAACATTTTTGAAAACAGTACTTGTTTGGGTTTGGTTATACCTTTTGGTATGGCACAAGTTATTATGTGCGAGTTAATGTGAGCAATAGTCAAAATTTAAAGTATACTAAAAAAATCTAAGTATATCTTAAATCATGACAGTGGTTCATACAATCATTCCCCTAAATGTATATAAATACTTAAAATAAGTACACTTGAAATAAATATAATAAATAATATAAAAATAAAAAATTATTTAAGATTAAATATATTTCTTTTCAATATTAAATTTATTCTTGTTATTTTCAGTAAAATCATCAAACTAATATTGATTTTAATCGTTAGTTAACAAAAACCATTTCTCTATTGATAGAGATTAGTTTGAAAGCTTATTTTAAGACTGGAAGATTTTTACAAAATGAGAACCTATATTGTAATATTTTATATTGTATACAGCAAAATTTAAAACACAAATAAAAAAAAACTGTATAATATTTTTAATTATTTATTTTTAAAATTTAAAAAATTTCCTATAAAAACAGTGTTATATGTTAAAAAATCACTTGAAAATAATATGTAATTGAATAAAAAAATTCTACTCTGCTGCTCTAAACGTAAATAAAAAAAATATAAAATTAATTATTTGGTCATTATTATTTATTAATTTATAATTTTTAGAATTATTTTAAATTCATTAACCATTATTAGTGCAGAGAACATACATCCTAAAGAATATACAAGCATTTATGCACTTAAAAACCTTAAAATTTACTGTAAAAATATGCACTAACATTTTTTTTCTAGTGGCTTAATTAATAAATATTAAAAATAAATAGCATCTATCAATAAATAAGACATAGACAATAGCTAAGTCAGTAATAAGTGTACACTCAAATACCCAATTGACCTATAACTACTGTGCATGTACAATTTAAAATATTCAAATGGTTTATAAGAAATGATTGTCTTTTTGATAATTGTTATTTAAAGAAAATATGCAAAAATAGTAAAAAAAAACAAATATTCGTTAAAAACCAGAAATAAACCTCAGTAGGTATCTCAAAAAGATAAATATTAAAAATATACAATAAATTTACAGATTTGGCTTTGTCGTAGCATGATATAAATTTGTTTCTATCTGGCCTTTTTTTACGACTACGCAAAACAAATAAGCAAATGCTAGGAGATAGAAGTCCTCTGCCCTAATCATTAGTAATCAATTTCTATTTCAGCAAATCAACTTTCATTGTTTTTTTTTTTTTTTACAGAATTGCTTGTGGTATAATCGCAAGATCTTCTGGTTTATTTGAAAATAATAAAAAAATATGTGCTTGTGATGGTGTAACACTTTGGGAAGAAAGAGATGTACCACTGGCCGGGCCTGGTAGACAAAGAAAAATATAATCATAGAATAATCATAGATATACTTATTTTAAAAAAATATAAATATATCAGATATACAGGTGTCAGATTCATTAAACTAAATAATTGTTATTTTAGTATTAAGAAGAAGTTTCTTGGTTCTAAGTGTAAAATGGATAATAAAAATAAAATATTCTTATAATAATTATTTTGGTACTAGTTAAAATCATCACTTTAACAGTAAAATATCCTTTTACAAGTTGTATTTAGATTCTATTCATAGTTCATAGATATTATAATAATCAAGTATTAAAAAATTCAGTGCATAAGTGTATAAATGATTAAGAAATTAAGAAATATACAGTGCATAGTGATAATGACAATATTTCATTTTTACACAAATATAATATAACACATAAAGTTAGAATGTGTAACATTAATATTTTAACTTTAATCCTAAAAAATGATAAATTTAAAAATTAAAATTACAAATAACGAGAAGATTTTTTTTACAGTTAGCAATGATTTTAAATCAAGTAACCTAGTTTCTTTGTACAATAATATTTATTTTACAATAAAAAAAAATATCTGTTAAAAGTATAACATTGTATTTTAGAGTATTACATTTTATATTTAATCTGAAGTAGAACTGAGACAAGCTTTAGCAGAAGTAGGGGTAGACGAATCAAAAGTTATTGTTTGCATAGCCTCAGTAACAAGTTGCTGCAAATTTTTTGGTAGAGTATTCATTTCATTAGGATATTTATCAAAATTAATGTCTGAAAAATAATAATTATTAATAAATTATAAGTAATATGTTTAAAGGAGCTTTTTTAGTGATGCTAAAATCAAATTTTCTATAGCATTTAAACCTTATCAGATAACATACACATTGATACCTTAAAACTTATAATAAAGTAGTAAATTAACTAAAAATTTCAAATAAGTTAAACAAAAATAAAACTGTTGCTTTGTTCTTGATTCTTTCCACAAAATTGTTCTCGTTTTTTTTTTTAACAAATTGTTTAATATAATATATGTATTTGTTTTTTTTTTCAAAAGAGCTTTACATTCATATTTTTTAAAGTATATTATTATATTTTATACATACATAATGACATTTTCAAATGTAATGTATTTGGCAAAAATTAATTCAACTTAAAGTTTATTTATAGAAAATTTAATTAATTGACAGCAACAATATCATTGAATTGAAATTTAATACATCCATTACAGTGACCCACTTTACACTTACTGTACAGCAAACCAGTACTAACTTTACCACTTTTTTATCTATTTAACATTTATACCATTTACACATTCATATAGAAATAAAAAATTCTTACTTTTAATAATAGAGTCATCTTCTTTAGAAGTTAGGCTAGTATTTGATTCTGAAATAAAATAAAAGAAAATAAGTACATTAATTATATTGTTTATTATTACTTATTAACCATAGTTAAAAATTATTATCAATTAATGCCATGGATCAGCGTTTCTTAAACTGTGTTCCGCGGAACCCCGAGGTTCCGTGGAGATCACTTCAGGGTTCCGCGAAGCTTAAGTAATTTTTTCAAAATTTTCAAGAAAATTACTTAAAAATGTGTAACTTAAGATTAATAATGGGGAAAACATGCATTAAGTATAGAAAAAAAAATGTTTGTATATTAAATAATAATGTATATAGCATATGTGCTTATACAGTTACACAGTTTGTACACAGAAATAATATTTAAACGTCGTTGATAAAAATACTAATTGGTTATGACCGTCTGTTATAGCGTGAATTTCAGAGAAACGACCGTCGATAATGTAAAGTCGTAAAGCATATGAGTAACATAGGTACTAGTACTATACACAAATAATATTTATATGTCATTAATAGAAATACTGATAAACGAATAAAATAATGTTTCAACGTTTCATACAACGCGACAGTCCACCACGTGTCTTGTGATCTGTGTGTTGTGTTTGAGTGCGTTGTGTTATAATTTTATTTTTTGTCTCAAAGTTGTTTTTGTTATTTTGTTTGAAATATGGAGAGATAGCTTCAAAAAGGAACTCTAAAATGTTCCTCCCCAGAACCTGAATATTTTGCATTGAACTCAAGTCATATTGATAATCATAGTAATAACGAGAATTATACAAATAAAATCACCCCAAAAGATTTTAGGCAAAATTTTAGCAAAGTTCTCCCAAATAGCTCTATGACTCCAGTTAAAATGCGTCGTCATTTAGAATCTGTTCACAGTGAACTTAAAGAAAAAAATTTAGAATTCTTTATTCGAAAGCGTAACGAACTATTAAAATTGATAAACTGTATGGTTCAAATTACAAAAACTGTGAATGAAAAAGTAACCAAGGCTTCTTATTTAGTTAGCTATCAGATATCTCAACGCGGTGAAGCTTACACAATTGCCGAAAGTCTTATAAAACTTTGTGCTATGGAGATGGTAAAATGTATGTTAGATGAAAAATCGGCAAAAGAAATATCTAAAATCCCACTATCGAATGACACGGTAGCTAATCGTATCAATGACTTAGCAGCCGATATACAGAATGAACTTGTTTTTTGTCTCAAATCATGCAAAGTTGCATTAAAAATGATGAGTCTACCGATGTACCTGGGCTTGCAGTATTAATTGTCATCGTTAGGTATCAGCACGAAAGCACATTATTGGAAGATCTTCTTTTATGCAAATCTTTACCAACACGTACTACTAGAGTTGAAATATTTGACCTTCTAAATTCATTTCTTGAAGGAAATGAAATACCATGGGAAAACTGCGTTGATATCTATACCGATGGAGCAAAGGTTATGAGTGGTATAATTAATGGAGCTGTACAGCGTATTAAAAATATTGCCAAAAACTGTTTTAGTAGCCACTGTATGATACATAGACAGGCACTCGCTGCAAAAAAGTTATCTATTAGTTTTAAGAAAGCTCTTGAGGAAGTTGTAAAAATCATAAACTTCATAAAATCTCAACCTCTTTAAAATTGTTTATTCAAAATTCTATGTGAGGACATGGGAAGTGTACATACTTCTCTTCTCTTACATACCGGGGTCAGGTGGTTATCTCGAGGAATGATACTAACTCATATTTTTGAATTAAGGGATGAGGTACGTACCTTTTTTTTGGAACACAATTTCGAATTAAAAGATCGATTTCTTGATCAAATTTGGCTACTTAAATTCTTCTATTTAAGTGATATTTTTACAAAGATCAATGAGCTTAATTTCACACTTCAAGGCAGACAAGTAAATGTTTTTACTGCACACGAAAAAATTCATGCTTTTAAGAAAAAGTTAGATTTTTGGAAAATTTGTATGAGCTCCAATGAGTTTAATTTCTTTCCAACAATTAAATGCTTTTCTAAAGAGGAAGGGGTCGAAATAAATGAGGTTTTCATTGAGGAAATTATTCAGCACCTCACTGAATTGAGTGAAGGATTCAACCAGTATTTTCCAAATGACCAACAGGTGAAATATAAAAATGAATTGTGGATTAAAAATCCATTTATTGTCAATACACGACCTTCAGCCATGCCAGCAAAAGAATATGAAACCTTTATTGAATTGACATCTGATTCATCACTGCAAGAAAAATTTAAATCAATGCCATTAGCAGAATCTTGGTGCAGTTCAAAAGATGAATATCCTCAATTGTCACAAAAGGCCACGTTGGCACTTTTACAATTTGCAACCACTTATATGTGTGAAACGGAGTTCACCTATGTATCGACAAAAACAAAATACCGCAACAGACTTGATACCAAACCTAATATGATAATACAACTTTCATCAATAAAGCCCAATATTAAGAATATTTGTAAAAATAAAAAGCAATTTCACGCATCTCATTAAGTAATTATTATTAAAGTATTATTATATACAATTATTATTATTTTTATTTTTTTTAATATATTTTTTTACCTTTAACACATTATTAGTGTATGAAATAATTATATTTTTTTTTGCAAATAATCCTAAAAAAAGCTTAAAAGCTAAAAAACAAAGTAGGGGTTCCACGATAAAAATGGACGTCAAAAAGGGTTCCACGGATAAAAAAGTTTAAGAAACGCTGCCATAGATATATCAATTAAAAAGTTAAAGCTAAACCAGGATCTTTATGATAATAGTAACTATAACTACTATAATAAGTGTTATTGAGTGAACATGGTTCAGTAACTATTAAACTATTGTGAAAGCACCTGTCATATTAACATGCTCATGCATGCATGCACCACAAGAGGGTGGGTCTGGCTCAAGACAATTATTAAAAATTATTTTTTTTTTTTGGGAACTTTGTAATATTTTATTATTTTATTACTTTATATTTTATAACTCTTTTTTCAAAAATAAAATATCTTCAATAAGTAACTTAAAATTGTATAATCAATATATTTTTATAGAATGACAAATAGTTCTGTTTTTACTAACCATCAATGGAACTTGTTTCAATATCAGTTTCATCAGATATATTTGAACATTTATTCAATAAAACTAACGAAGGTGATATAATGGCTTCACCTTGGTTAATTGTTTTTAATTTATTTTCCAAGTCTTCCAATCGTTTAGCTAATATTCTATACAACAATTAAAGTAATATTACACATTTAAAAATATACTAAATCGTATATAACAATACTTATTTGTTTTTTTCTGGTGATTAAGCGCTATAGTTTTATCTTGCAATGCTTCAAATAGCGTCTGACATAACTTTCTTAAATCTGCGAGTGTTGTGCTGTTTGAAAACAAAGATTGGAGATTCCCAGTTTCCAAAATTTGTTGCACTAAATGAAATTAAGATTAAAATTTGTTAATACAAATACTAGTTTAACTTAATACAACTCACTCTGTTTGCAAGCTATCACTTTACAGGTTATCAAATTATTAACAGACAATAAAGATGAATCTTCATTTGTTTTTGATGTACTCTAATATAATAATATTTTGTTAAATAAATACATTTTATTAATAAATCTAAATATAAATTATAAATATTTTTATAAAAAAAAAACTAAAAAGAACAGAATCCATTTGTAATATGTATGTAGAAAGATGAATAAAAAAGAGCAACTACATTTTTGTTATAAGTACAGAGAAACATTAACTATGATAAAGTATTGTTATTAATTGTCAGCATAAAATATATTACAGTTTTTAATTAACTATACAAAAAAAGACGAGTTTAGTAAGTTATCAAGAAATAAAAACAATTTATCACAGTTAAATATTTCCTCTTTTAATTGTGAAAATGAAGTCACTCTACTGCAAGTAATTTACAATGAAAAACAATTTTATGTGAAAAATTCCACAAAAATACCAAATATTGACATGCAAGTTAAATAACAAATCAAAGCATCTAGCTAAAACAAAATATTATATCAACTCTAAAAAAAAAAAACAATTTTAGTTTTAAAAAGTAAATAACTTTTTTAATAAAAGTTATTAAAATAATGACTGTTATTACAAAAATGAAGTTAGATTGTGTAAAAATTAAATGCTTGCCTGTTATTTTCTCTTTTTATTTCAGCGTGAAATTTTTATTTATTCAGTATAAATGACTATGTACTCCATCATTTGTATAAATATATCTATATATACATATAGTTTTAAACATATAAAATAGTGCAGTTTTTCAAAAAGTTTAAATTTGTCTTATTATTAAAAAAAAGTCTAATTTTAAAAAGTATTAATTAAAACTAAATCAAAATCAAAATAAATATTTATTATAGTTAGGAGAGGATATTTGCCCTTTATATGCATAGCACTATCATACAATGTGTATTAAAAAATATGACTTATTAGTCGAAAAACTAAAATTGTAATTCTATGAAATCATATTGTTGTATATCTATTAATTTGTAACAATGATATAAGAATAGCTTTTGAAAAAACAAAACAATAAAAATGCACGACAATATTAACACAAACTGATACATTAAACAGCCTAAACTACATGAATGAATCATTGAACAAATGTTTAAATAATCCATGATCAACTTATCAGTTGTATAATATAAACAGTCTACAATCAAAAATTGTACCGTAAGAACCTGTAAAGGACATAAACCTGGTATAATGAATTTGTTTTCCTTATCATTTCCTTTTCGGCAATCTCTAACTGCAGTCTTTCATTTAAATACCTAAATGTCACGCAATTGATATTTTTTTAATTTATTCTTAGTATTATTTATTATTTATCTTTGAAGTACATACTTGTTTTCTAATAATAAACTATCAATATCTAATACATATTGATTTTTATTGGCATTTAAAGAAGCCGCTAATTGATAATTTAACCGTCGTATTTTACTCCGAAATCCATCTCGTTCGGTGATTAATTCTTGTTTATCATCAAGTAATAAGCCAAAGTCAAGCTTTAATTGCTGGTACTAAAATTGAACACAAAACCACTTTATACAAATATATTTAATAATTTTATATTTAAGTGCGTGATGATAATAAATACTTTTGAATGTATGATTTCTAAATTTTTCACTAATTCTTCTTTACTATCGGAGCTTGTTAATATTGTATTTATACAATTCTTGACAAAACCACCAGTTCTTAAAACCTGTTAAAAAATTATTAAATATTATTCTTTTTAAAAAATCATTGTCAAACATTAAAAAGACCTATTTTAATTTCGTTCATACTTTTGATGATATAATCGTGTATTTTTTATAAGTAATTATATAGTTGGATGGGAATGGTCAACTAATTTTAATATGTATAGTTTAGTTGTTAGTGCTTTTGCCACCATTAAATATAACTTCATATACATTCAAAACTGAAAAAGATAATCCAGCTGGGGTTCTCCTATTGACATTTTGTCATATAGTGTTTATAATTCTTTTCACTAGTTGATATTTTTACCTTGGATAATAAAAATTTTTCCCTAGATTTATTTATATATACTATGTATAATTTATATATCTTATACTGAAATCAACATAGTAGAAAATAGATAAATAAGACTGACAAATATGATATGTATTTATAAAATTTATATCTACATTTTAAGATCACAAATATTTTATAATAATAATAAAACAGTATCACTAATTCCTAACTTAGAGTTAGGTAAAAACTAAATATTTATCAAAATATTGAATAGATGCATTCAAACTCATATATGGAAATCTGTGATTAAATTTCAATCTTCAAGTTATTAATAAATAAAAAAATGTCTTACTTGGTTATCACCTTGAGCATCCTGTAATTTTTGACGTACATCCTCTGCTTCCAATCTCAGTATCTTATTTTCTTCTCTAAGTTGATTAACAAGTTTATCATAATTCAACTGGTAATTCTAAATGTACATATAAATATAATTTTAACAAAAAACCTATTTTTCAAGATTAATTATATTACCCTGTTGTACGTATTATGTAACATTTTATTTTCCAAAATGATTTTCAAATGATCACGTTCTATTCGACATTTCTCTAATTCTTCACTTAATACAGTGAGAGCTGCAGTTTTGCTATTCAATTTACGTTCCAAGGCAGTACTCTATATAATTTTATCAATAATTATTAATTAATATACAATGTAACAATTTTAATTAATGTGATTCTACAGCATACACTGTAGGTAGTTTAAAACTATTAACTAGAAAACTATGTACATCATATTCTAGGCAGTACTCGACTTGGCAAAATTAAAGTAGGGGGACTCTGTTAACTATAAAAAATAAGCGTCCCCATTACTTATTAAACGTTACTAAGCCTTAAAAATAAAAGTAGGGGTACGCTAAAATTTCTGAAAAATTAGTTAGAGGACTCCGTCCCCCTGCATCCCCCCACAAGTCGATCACTGATTCTAGGTAAAAATTACTTACATCCATTTTTGAAAATTAAATTTATTGAACAATTGTGTTGATTGTTATTTATTTTAACATATGTTACAGCATTGAAGGTGCACTGGAATTATAATTTTAATATTTTTAATTATCATTTGAAAATTATAATTAATCAATAAATTAATAAATATTTTAATGTAAAAATTAAAGTAATATACCTAAGCATTATTTTTGTGAAATATGTCAGCTCTATACATTGAAGTATCACATCTGTTATCATTGTTTGACAATATTATGAATTATATAGTAATTACTGCAATTATACAACGACAATAGTTAATACAATACGACATTGAGTTTAAATCTATAACACAAAATGTTAAATAAGTTATATATTTTATATATATATATTAGACATTACATAGTAAATATTACTGTTCTTTGATAACACAAATTAAAATGATAATAAAACAAATATAGTGATAAGGATTACTGATAACACCAAGCAGTCAGGTCAATAAGTCTGAACACATACAGCCATACTCATTACTCAATGTCTCAAATCAATCATGACTATATATGATATATTTTTATATGTCTATGATCATGACTAGAATCATAGACCTATCATCAATTAACTTAAGTTATGGTTTAGTTAAGATCATGATTTAACTGTACAAGTGTTAGTTATATTTATATCATAGTTTAGTTAATATGACTATATTTTTCTGGTTTTTATGCAGTCAAATCCGTCAATAGTGAAATGGTGACTATAAATAATGTATCTGTACTTTCTTTGTATTTCTGTGATCACTGGTCACATTTAAGTTACATCGCAATGATTCTTTTATCCTCACTTACTAAATTATTTAGTATGTATTACTGTTCACTACTCGTACAAGCTCCTAACTGACACGACTACAAAACAAAATAATATTATTCTTTATTATTCAGTATTCTGTTACTTACTTTTTTATCTTTGATATACATGTGGGACAAGGTTTATCTGTTATATAACATTATTTATGTCTAAATGTTAACACAGAGCAACACTTTATACACAAGTCGTGTGAGATTTTATTAAAATATAGTTTGCTGGGGACCAATGCACCACGTAAATCATTTATTGAATCATGACCAACAAGTATCCAACCCAGTATTCTTGTCTGCAATTTTCACAAATTAGCATATTATAAACTAGGAATTGGGATGTCAAGAGTTTGTACTGGATTAAGTACCAGTATTCCATTAGTACAGTCAGATGATTAACTCGAAGTTGAAGGAACCGACCAAAAAGTTTGAGTACAATTAATAGGATTCTTTAAACAGAAAATTTTAAGAACCGGGATAAAAGTTCGACTGTATTTAAAATTTAAATTTAAATAACCTTTATACTGTGCGGTGAGAGGAACAAGAAATAAAAATAATGCAAGTATGCAAAATTATTTCTAATTCAGAATTCCTACATTCATTATAACATTTATAACGAAACTACAATACAACAAAATAGTATTATACAAGATGCTGTACTTAGAATTGTAAATAAGATGTAAAAAGTAACGGTATAACTGTAAAATAGTAAACATTTAAGCTAAAGAATTTAAATTTAATTTTATTTTCACTTCTACAGTATAATCAAAAATATTTTATTTGTTATTACAAAAGTGTGTTAATCATAATTATTAAAACAATTAAATATAATATATATATATATATATATATTACACAATACATTAATAATTTACATAAGATGAATAGTATAGGATAAAAACTAGTATACACAAACTATTTAGTAACGGTATTTTGTAGAGTAATCTTTAGGAGAAACAACTAAACCACGTCCTTTTCTAGCACCTCTATACACTGTTTCAACGATATCAATCATTTCTTGTTTGTCTTCAAGTGCCCAATTAATTTTATTGTTATTCCCAGTACCCAGATCAATCATAATATGTTTGTTACGAAAGAAAAACATAACTGTGCATGGATCGTACAATTCATACCTTAACAAATAATCAATAATTGTAATAAGAGCATATCACTATACAAGATATCAATAAAACAATTTATTTAGAATTACATTTTATTAAAATCTGGAACTTTGGTGATGTCTACTAAATAAATAACAGCAAAGTTCTTCACTTTTTCCGCAATATTATACAAAACTTCATCCATTTTCATACATGTAGGATCCCAATCATGACCAAAACGAATAACCTGTAAATTATAATGTATCAAATATATTTTTAAACATATGCTAGGGCCTAAGCTATTATTATTATAATAGAGTATGGAATTTAAAACAATAAAAGATTATAAAAAAAAATTATTAATTCTTTATAATAAAATAAAAATTAATCATCAAAGAAAAACATCTAAAATTATTTTTATGTATATTAAATTAGCCTCTATTTATGGGTTTTTAATTATATTTTTAAAGTTTTAAATTTCCAGTGAATTGTAAAGGTTTAAATTAAGTATAATATATTTAATATTTTTAAAATATTCACAATAATTAGTAGCATTTACCTAAGTGGACCAACAAGAAATAAGTAATAATAGGTTCAGAAGATAAAGAAATCTCTGGAACTAAATTGTATGATATTTTTATAATTAACTCTGTAGTATTAAAATGTATAAAGAAAGCTAAACTATAATATTGAGGAGTAAACAATATTACTAATAAAATAATACTTCCATGTTCATTGCCAGTTCAAGATAAATTAATCTATATACTATCTTATCTCTTTTCCTTACTCAATAAAATTGGTTTTTATCTAAAGTAATACAAATTACAAACCAGTGTTTTATTTATATTAAATTTCAATTTTTAAACTAAATTTAAGTAAATAACTATTAGTATATTAGTTTTTAAATAAATGTGCACTCCACCATTGATTAAAGATTTAAAAAGGCATTAAATATTACAAAATAATTCAAAATAAATTTTAAAAAATAAGCAAAATTATTTGTTGTACAATTATTTTATGTTACTCAAATCATTTATCTTGAATTGGTAAGAATAAAAGCAAAATCCATAATTACTCTAGTATTCTAATTTAACTTAAATATTAGTAAAATATTCTACTTACAACTACCCTATCTTCCTCCGAAAGAATTGCTTGATCGACTTGCCAGCCGTTAAACAAATGCGCTAACATATAAGACATATTTAATGATTTTCAGAAACAAATATTTGATGAAACTTGGCAAGGAATTAGTGCAATTTTCCCGATTTTGATAACAGCGGCATATCATCAAAATCAAATTACGGGAATACGGTTATGCCAATCTTTGAAACAAAAATTTTCTGCTTAGCTAACGTTGCCAACGTAAAAATACAAAAAAATCTTAATTTAAAATATCTACAGACTTAACTATCGTTTATCAATAGTAACTAATACTCGTTATCAATACTAAGGTTCATTTTTCAAAAACAAGCAATTTTATTGAAATCTAAATATTTTATGTGTTTAATTTAGAAAAAAAGTCTGATAAATTTTAATCAAGTTTTCATGTAAAGATTAATAAAAAAATATGTTTTAGACATATTTTACTTGAATATAATTATGTATTATTTTAGTATAAAATATAAATTGTCGTGCACTCATTAATTTTTAAAACAATTTTGAGCAGATCCCATAGAAATTAGATTATTAATGTAAAAAAGACAATATTAGACAACTATAGTACTGTTATGGACGATAGTTCTGATTGAACAGAACCGTCCGTTGACCGTCAGTCTTGGTTTAATTCCAGATTTGACGACGATTAAGTTAATTTTGAGTTCGCACTTAAGGAATATTCAACACACGGCAAATTGTATTAAGAGATTACTTATTTATTTCATTATCTAAAACACCGTTATAAAATAAAGAGTACAACATCAAACTTGACGGAATCGCTGGTTCTTTACGACCGAGTATTTAAATGCATACGTCTACCTGCGATTACGTCGTAATTAAAATCATATATAAAAAATGTAAAAAACCATGTGCTTACATGGCTAAAATATTCTAATACATAGTATATCCTTAATGTTACAGCCAAGGGTTCCTGACAGTACATTTATCAGCTTAATACTATACACTTTTAATTTTAGCTCTAATTGTATCAAATTCATAAAATTAGTTATAACCTGCTACAAAATAATCATTGTCAGACTGTATATTAAGAAAATATGTTTAATACCAATATACCACGCATAAGTATTGAGTTGTAATGGCACAAGTGTTAAACAAATTGGGAATTTATTTTCTTCTTCAGATTTGAATATTACTTAAGTAAATATTATTTTTATGTAGTAAACTTACTAAATATTATATAATTTGCAAGAAAACATACATTTACACCATAAATACATTACCCTTCTCAAATTACTGTTAGAAGAAATCAAAAAAATAAAATAAACAATTTAAAGTTGACGATTTTATTAAAAATTAAAAATATTATGGATTTCTTTTGTTTAATTAACAGGATATTTGAAATAATATATTAATTTAATGAACAAATCTGAATTCTCACAGTATACACTATACTATTCTCTAATGACTATAGAATGTAACCATAAGTTATCAAAAATTAACATAACGTTTTAGAATATTCAAACTTCAATTTAAATTAATACATTTTTGGAGAAAATACTTTTATCATGAGATTTAATACATTTTGACCATAATGTGTGAACAAAGCTGCTATAGTTAAATTCTTCACATAAACTGCCGAAGACTAGACATTACTCTAGAAAATTATAAATTAATATAATATAATATTAGTAATGAATTTGTTGGATTTGACAAAAATAACTTTATTCACCTCATACAATAAATATAAATAATATTTATAAACAGAAAACGATTACTTTATTGGTATAGGTAATTCAATCAAAAACAAATTAATAATGATAACTTCAAAAATTAATATTGATTATTTGATAACAATATGGAAATCGACTCAAATTGCATTCAAACATTAAATAATATATTGTAGTTATTTATGAAATTACTAGAATTATTGTCAATTCAGTTAAAGAAACACAATTAACATGACATCTCCTATTGATATATAATACTTATATTATTTTAGGTTTATCTCGCTAAGAAAAATCTCGTATAGAAAATGATATAACAAAAAAAATTTCAACATAAAATATAAATAATATCGAATTATTTCAATGACAAAATACTTAATGTATTCTGTTTAACACATAATTTGTTTGAGTTAAAAACTGCACGTTAGTGACTAATAATCGTAACGATACCGTAATCGTTTTTATCACGTATCGAATAATAAATATTAAGTACAATGATAACTATACAAGTATGCAATAATATTATAAAATATGGGTTGAAACCACTTAACGTATTCTTCCTTACTTTAAGTTTTAATCAACGCGAGTCTGTCTAAATTGGATTTATTGTATCATATTGATGCCTGTATGGCTA
The DNA here is from genome assembly GCA_014851325.1 of Pentalonia nigronervosa. Classification (NCBI taxonomy): domain Eukaryota; kingdom Metazoa; phylum Arthropoda; class Insecta; order Hemiptera; family Aphididae; genus Pentalonia; species Pentalonia nigronervosa. The sequence continues at coordinate 33,201 of JACXSJ010001394.1, forward strand.
TATCATTACCACATACGTACACAAATAGTACTACGAACTATATAGTTATTCTTATAATTTATACGATTTTAATTTTTAAGCTAAAACCATTAACTTTTTTAGACATTTTCAAACCACGCTGCATAAGACGTGCTCTGTGCTCATACGGTCAGCAGCGCGTGCTCTTGCTGTCCCTTGCCTATCCTGTCGCGTACAAAAGGCCTGTTCAAGCCCAATATAGCCTGAATGTACTGACTACTCTGCAGGAATGGAGCTAAATATGAAACGATTGTTACACGAGTCGGGCGATAGTTGTGAACGTGGGTTAGGCACCTTTTCTTTACTAACTGGCGACTGGAAAGAAACGGTCGAGGAACTTTATGTTTATTGATCAAAATAGATTAAACGCTTTACTTTAGAACTGTTCCTGCAGGTCAGCGAATTAGTTCAGAAATCGTTTAGAACCGTTCTGGGTCATTCTGAATCAGTTATATAAATGATCGGCTGGAACAAACATTTTTATTAGTCGTCAGCAAAAACGATTCAACAATAGGCACGTAAATTATTATGTAATTTATGAATTTAAATACTCAATTCTAAGGTGCCGCCGGCCTATGTTGTAGCATGATACAATGTAAATATATAATGCATAATTATTATTTATTCGTTGGTGATGTTTTTGATTTTGATTTTGATTAGCTCTTTTAATTGTAACACTTTACTATACTTTATTTCATATTTAATATGTTAAATGTATAAAGATTATTTAATTTTTCTATTATTAAGTTAAGGAATAAATAACACTATTTTTGATGTATAGTGGATATACAATAGTGAATACACTATGTATTCAATAATATTATTTTATTATTAACATTTCCAAGGTCTGTATTTTATATTTTACTGCTATTAAATATTTCTGTGATTTTCTCGTATGCCATTGAATATATAAAAATGTAGTATCCTAGCAAAATTGTTGAACCTATAAGCTTCCAAAAGTGTTAAATGGTTTTTTGTCTTAAAAATAGATTTTGGGTTTTAACTTATTACGATTTTGGAAATTTGATTGAAAATTTTAAATCTTTTAATATTGGTTCTGTCTTTATGAAACCTTCAAGGTTAGTATAAGATGCGTTTCTAGAATATTTCCCAGCTCGTAAAAGTATTTTAACGGAATTAGTTAGATGGTAAATTGAGTGTTATAATCTTAAATATTTCAAAAAAAAAATTGGCAGGAAATTTTATTTTGTCGATTTTTTACTTGTCAAGATGAGACATTTTTGATAGTCGAAATTTGATTTTGAGGTAAGACTGCGTTGAACCTCGAAGATTTTAAGACAATACAACTGATATTAAAAGAGTTAGGGTTTCAAGGGGAATTTAAAAAGCCGTAAAACTCATGTTTTTGTAACCAAATCGTTTATATGTGCATAACCAATCGGTTATGCTTGAGAAACACACAATGGCGAATTTTAAAAATTAATGGAAATTTCATTATGATATGCTACATAATTTTATATATATCTGAATATCATCATAATAACAATTAACACGTATTATGTTACTCTTGAATCCAATAACATATCAACTGTAGTACTTAGGTTAGCTACTGTACCCTGTGTCCTGCAATGGCGTTATTTGAGGGGGCAAGGTGAGCATTTGCTCTTGTTGTATGAGCCAACGTGTTTTGGTGAAATACACGATTAAATTAAAATATAATAATAATAATACTGTCAAGTAGACTGTATCATATTTATAATATAAGTCAATGAAGCAAATGAGCTGAGACAGCAGTTTGTAAATAATATTTAAGAACGTGAGCACCGCGGTAAAAGGGCAATGTGGGTTTTCTATCGAGACACTAATGTGTGTAGGGTTTCATAGAGACATGTGTTTTATATGTTTGTTTGTTTAATATAATAAAATTCGATTTCAGTGCAGATTATTATATTATTATTGAGTAGCCACAACACGTTAGCTTTACTCCGTGCCTGATCTGTAACCGATTGATTTATGGTCTTTGAAGGCGAAGTCTAAAAGGTGAAGTGGTCACACCGACATTTTGAGAACAATTCTGTAACCGGTTGATTCATGGTCGTTTGAGTTCTCAAAATTAGGTAGAAGTGTATCATCGAAAGATAGGTATACGACACTCTTGTCTGATTGTAAAATCAGTACAATTGTACAATTGGTAAAATAACATGATTATAATTTTAAGGAAATATAATATTGTATAAGCACTAGAACACTTTTGACACGATAATTGATAATAATTAATATTTATAGTTTTTTTACCTAGAATATATAGACGCGTATACTATAATCTAAAAATTCTAAAAACAAAATGATCACTCTGTAATTTATTCATGATTTCGAAAAAACTTCTACAACAAAAGGTACCTATTTAAAAATGTTCGGTTTTTCAATGAGTTTTAGCAGTCGTATTTCATGTTGTAATTTACAAAGTTTAACACCTCTAGAAAAATTTATAATTACGTCACTGACCATAATTATTTAGTACCTTTGCGTCCTTTTGCTACCTTAAATGAGACTTTTGCCTCATACGCATATAAAGTTATGTATGATGGGAATTGTATCGAGATAAAATTATAAGTGGAAGGTAGCTTCTTGAAAGCGATGCATTCTTTTTTTTTTTGATTGTTATATGGGCTGGCCAAAATTTTTGCTCATTCCTATTAAAAATTTAAATGACACCACTGGTGTCCTGTACTTATGTATCTTACTACCTTAGTATATTAATTATTATGTTTTACACCGTAATACAAATCCTAAATCCTAATATTAATATATTATTATAACGACATAACATGATGTTTTATAATTGTGATTGACACCATCATCGCCAAACTCTGAGTCCTTTAAAGGAGTTATTGTGGTTGAAGTTTAAAGTACTTAACACCAATGACTAATTTGTATTTTTAATATACGTTACATTAATTAGTTTGTAGTTTAATATGCACCTATATTATTAAAATATTCATGAAAATAAAATAAAATATATAAAGCGAGTGTCAAAAATAACATTTTGGCTGCATACAAGTTGCATACTTATGTCTCAAAGATAACTACTTTTGTGTTAGATACACCTGAGCTAAAGACACAACTAGTAGCGAGTAGGTATTAAACATTTTAAGAAGCATAAGTTTTACAAAATAAATGTATGATTAGACTCATTTTGGGGCATTAAAATTAAACTGGGGTTATTTATGGTATTGTTGGAGACTACAACACCTACTTATTTAGTACCTAATAAGTATGTTGTAAATGTTAATGGAAATGAAGTGATACTTAATTGTGAACCTGAGCCATTGACCATTGTCTAAATATTATATAATATATTATTATATACCTATGCAAATTGTTTATATAAATTAAAAGGTAAGATGGGTAGTTTTTAATTAAATTATATAATGAATATTATATATTCATTTTTTATTTTATTTTATTTTATGAGTTAACCTATTGCAAAAAATTGTTTGATTTTAAAATGCAATATTTTAATGTAATGTATACAAGTAATATTTAAAATAAAATGTCTGTTGCACAGCTTATATAATCTAAGAATTGTATCTACATTTACTATGTGGTACATTGTATAATGTAACAACTGTTGGAAGACTCATACCCAATGCTAGCTTTTTAAAAGTAAATACAAAATATTTTGTTGATATACTGTAATGGAATAAATCTTAAATTAGTGATATTGGTTTTGTTTTAGTTATTACAAAAAAAGTAAGTGTAGTATTATACTTTTTTTATTAGTTCAGTTCACTGGCACTATTCAACTCTTCAAAATAACAATACAAATAAATTAATATTTTTTTCAATCTTTAACCTTTTATTAATTAAGTTGATAAATAAAATACGGATAATGAATAAAGGTATAATATTTAATATATATATATACAGTGCTTGAATTGGGAAAAAATCAGAAGGGGGATGCAAAAGTATAAAAAAAAATGATTATTTAAATGTCTCATTGATAAGAATATAATTAGAAGGGGTACACACAAATAATTTCTAAATAGAACAGGGACTCTCTCAATTTAAGCACTATATATATGAACAACTTTAAAATAAATAAAATAATTATAAAATTTAATTTTTTTTTTCATGACAGCGCATATGGTCTAATTTCTTTTCGAACATACCCATCGTTACAGTGACTGGTGTTACGCAAAAATGTCAAGAGGTCATGATCTTCATTGAGGCGCTGGTCATTTTGTGCAATTAGATGAATGGCAATAACTCATTCTGATCTGGATATGCCATCTCTAACCTAGTAAATTTAATAATATACATTATATTTTAAATTAATTAAAACAAGTTTAGTATGTTAACCATTTACCCCGAGATTATTCCGGATTTGATTAAACTCAACTGAAAACTGGTTTTCAATGTAAGTTAACTTCCCTAAAATAAAACATGACTGATTACTAATGGATAAATAATAGCACATTAATATAATTTATTATACAAATCACATCATTTAAGGTCTTTATTTCACATCAAGCACAATATCAAAACAACTACACATTCAACTTAAAGCAAAGTAATCAAATATAGTTTATAGGCTAGAGTGGCCAATGGTTATACGTCCCATATCTGCCAGAACACTATTAATTTTCAACTCAAGTGTCCCAAAGATGTGTCTTGGGATAAAGAAATATCTCGGATTTCAAATTTTAGTTGTTGGAACATAGTGAAAAATTATTGTTTATTATATAAAAATTTAAATTCATAGTTACATTTTGAATTCTCTACACACATCATGTTAATAATGTAAAATATATATTAATAATTATTTAAATAAGCTGGACACAAGCAAAAAAAAAAATAGAAAAGAAAACTGTCATTCAAAATCTGGTGATTCTAGTAAAGGCATTACAAATAAAATCAAGGAACTACAATATTAAATAGAAGCATGCATTACAAATGTAATCAAGAATTTAATAAATATCACATTGACTATATAAAAGAAGCAACAATTGTTTAAAAAAAAATTAAAATACACATAAATTTACTTACTCGTCTCTTACATGCCGCTGAACATATAAATAATAAAACATAAAATTTTAAATATTTAGGACAAAGATGCAACATAAAGAACACATCAGACATTCTCTGACTCGTATAGAAAATCCCATACATTAGGATGTCGTCTCATTTGCACAAGTAATGTAAAATGAAATGATTAAATAGTTGTTGGTACGAAAGTCTTCCGCCTGGAAATCACTCTGAAGGTTTCTGGTACTTGATTTACAGGGTTTTCTACTATATAAAAGTTCTGCTAAATCTTCATAATCTTCATTATCATCAGTGAGCTTATCATTCGGGTTTTCCTCGTGAACAACTGGACGAAAATAATCATGGTCCAACGAATGAACAGGGAGATCGATATTTTCCTCGATTTTCATCATAGTTATGTTCTGTAAAATGACAAACAATACAAGTAATTGTGGTCGTGAAAAAAAAAAAGCTTCAAAAAACTTGTCAAACGGTGCAGTATTGTACGAATCCCGCTATGCGATCACGAAGTTGTGTTGTCGAGTCGATGAGCACAAAGTGAACACAATTCAGAGTCAACAATAAAAAACAACTTTCAAGGTCGAGCGAAAGATATTCCAAATCGAAGAGCGTTCAGCATAAGTGGTGTAAGTGCCACATGGACTGTTACCTTGATACGTCGATGATAGTTGTACAGGATATTTGCGACAGTTCCTCACTTACTTAACTATAAATAGCACACACTATAAAATATGTGGTTGTAGATGATTAGCAATGTCAAATTTTAAACAATAACATGGAAAAAACTATAGGTACAGTTCAGTACTCTAGAGTTAATTAACGAAATTCTCAATAGTTTTTTCAAAAATGGGGAAAAATGTAGTAATGTTCAACTAACACATATTGATTTTAATTCTTTAGTCGCTACTCCAAATAATTATTCTATAACAATAGAAAAAAAATAGTCTCCTATTTTTTATAGAGACTTTATTTAGTACATACTTGTATTTTTAGTTCTTACCAATTATTTATTCATCGTTGGTTTCAAATTGAATTTAATCTGAAGTTCTATATTTAGAAAGGCACATCATCTGGTGTTGGGAAGGGAGTGCGCAAGAAGCAATTGCCCCAGGTGTAAAAATATTAAAGAGCAACAAAAAAATGCAATATTGTTTTAGTATGGTAAAAATATATTAAGTTAATTAAATATGCAGTTTAATGTCACTTGTTATAATATCAAAATTATATACTTAATACATAATATTCATTATGAAACTTATCAAAAATTAATCAGGTGTCATTAAAATGTTTACAGCAAAATATTAAATTAACAGGTGGCCAATGTTACTGTAATAGAGACACCAAATTTTTTTTTGCTTCCATATTATAGACTATACACCATTATTTTATATTATTCTATTGTGTTTTTATTTGAGTTAAAAGTGGATAAAAGATAGGGTTTAATATTTTCTACATTTTAGCTCTTTTTTAAATTATAATAATACTGGAAATTGCATAAATTGAACTTTAATTAATTTGAAAATTGATTATTTTCAAAATAAACCAACAAATTATAAATACTGGACAGATTTATACAGTTAATATATTTAAACAACATGAAGTTTGTCACAGCAATAATTAAACTTAAACAATTAAAAATACTACAAATAATTTTAAAGATTTTAATATAGGAATAAGGAAATAAAAACAAATTAAAAAATTTAATTATTTTTTTTTAATTTGCTTTTTTAATACAAAAAAATAATTAAAATTATAAACATTCATTCCTATTTGTATTTGATAATTTAAAAGAAAAATATTAGAAAACCAATCTAGAAAGAATGTCAAATATACAAACTGTATTAACAACAAAAGTTTTGAAATAATACTGTAAAATTTGTATTGCAATCCAGGTTGAAACAAAAATAAAATGTAATAAGTCAGTGACCTAATCACTGTTTTTACTACTACATTTAATAAAACAAAATCAATTTTTATTTATTTTTATTAACTTAATAAAGTATGATATATACACAATTTAATACAATAAGAATGTGTACATAAATATTATGGCTATTACCATTAAATACATTTATGAACCATTGTAGGTAACTGTTTAGTTATAATTTAAAATAATACCTATTATAATTTTAGTTTATCTCCAATACACATAATGATACAGAAATACAAAGTATTTAAAATAATATAAACATATTAGTAATATTTAATAACCACTTCACAAAATAAATTGTCTATAGTTTTTGTTTAAAAAAAAATGACCTCTCTTAAGTTTCAAGTAAAAATACATTTCTGAATATTGTAGTGCTGCTGAACAAAAAGTCTCGAGCTACAAGTCCAAATAAATATATATAGCTAAATAATTAAATAAAAAAAAATTAGTAAAAGTAACCTGTGTCTACACAAATGGTATAATATTGATGACCTTTTCATATTATAACATTTATTACTTGCTATGTTTATTGGTTCCATTATACCTAATCAATTGTACAGTACTGTTATTGTAAACTGAATAGTGTTTTGGATTTAGTCAAAAAAAGTTCTAAAGCAGCTCATGTTTTCAGAATGGTTAGGGGTCCTGAATTTTGTATGTATGATGCTTTTGGGACCATCATTCAATATATTCAACAATTTCTTGAAGTCGAGCAAGGAATAAGTAGTTTTTTAATTGGATACATTGATCGCTATTGGTTTTTCCAAGTTGGTTCAGCAGTTTTGCAGAAGACTATCATACAAACAACCACTTAAAATCATTTCTTGTCAACAAAACAAGTGAAAGAATTATTTTCTCAAACCTGGGTGCAATCAGAAGATTTCAAGAAGAGTTGGCCACTATTACCACAGTTGGAATTGATGAAACATTCAAGAATGTTCTTACGGCTCCAGCAGAATTGAAAAGTTTTCTGACTTTTCAAGAGGTATTTAAGAATGTATCATTCCCAGTGGTATATGACCTTTTACGAAGTCGGATATTAGAAACATACTTCACATCCTTTATAACATTGCTCGTCAAATTTTACCTCTCAACTATAATTTAATTCGGTTTGTTACAGACTTTGAAAAAGTACTCTAAATTAAAATAAAAAATAATAAAAATCTAACTAAACAGGGCTTTATTTTATAGAGGACAAAATTTCTTGGTGTATATTTTTCGAAAAATCACCATTTGTATGAAACCAATTTTTCGATTTATTTATTCATTTGCTGGAGTACGACGCAAGAATTAGGATTTTTCCTAAATTTTGTAAGTTGGCATTAGCTTTTTTTTTTGTTATTATCGTGTTCACTGCTATGAGTTATCAAAATTGGGAAATCTGTACCCGTCCATGGTAAGATCAATTTAATAAATTTAATCTCTTCATCATATTATCCTGTGATCTCATTATTATGATTTACAATAGTTGGCAACAATGGTCTTTTTAATAAAATTTTCGAAAAATTCAAATGCATAAAAAAATGTTTTTACATTTATAATATTACTGTAGAAATTTATAATTTATAAATACACAGTCATTTAAATAGTATAGAAATACCATCAAAATTGTTTACTATGTTTATTGCGTCAACCAAAATTATATTTGATTTTTTGAAATTTTCATTCGAAGTGGCCAATAGTTAAATACAACATTTTTACGGAAAACTAATTTTTGAAAAAATTGATTTTGTTTTTCGATGTAACACAAAAAGAATAACGGTAGATACATGAAATTTACCAAATGTTTATATTATAATTTTTATACCACGTAAAATTGTTTAAATATTTTGATTCTTTTTAAACTATATATAAGCATAAGAAATTTTCGATTTTTATTTTATTATTGTCACAAAAAAATTTTCACACTATCAAAAAACTTAAAAATTTAATACAAAGTTTTTCATACGTTGTTAGCGGAAATTAAAAAAAATTGAGCATTTATTCACAATAATTTTTTATAAGCGTTTGAAGTTAGACATTTTGGATATTCGCTTATAAATTTTAATGATTTCTCATGAAACGATTTTCTTATTTTGTTGTAATTCAAAAACAAATAACCGTAGATATTTGACAATTTTACCAATTTTTTATACTAGCTTATACTAGCTGTACTTACAACATACAATTTTCAAAATACTTTAAATATTTTTTTTTTCTATAGATATTGATTTAAAAAAAATTTAGCTGGGTCAAAAAACTTGAAAATTTAACACAAAGTTTCACATAATAGTTGTTTTATATTAATTGTATTAATATTAATACAATTAATAGGCACCATTATTTTTTATAAGCATTTAAATTTCATATTTTGACAAAATCTGGAATATATAATATTGTAAATTACATTATTATTTGCTATATAAACTTTATTTTATTTTTATTATTACTAGCTGACCCGGCGAACTTCGTACCGCCTATCAGTCGAGAAATGTAATGTAGTGAAATCTTTTAGCTAAATTTAATTTAAATATTTAATATAACTACCTACAAAAATGAATTATTTTAATGGCGGGATGGCATGCAATTTTCTTTGATAAAGCTATGTATTTTACTGCATGGGTTGATTTTCTTCAGTTATCACCTTGTGATGTACGACATTTTTCGTTTTGTTATTATGTGCAAGAACAAATAAAGTGGATGGTTTGCCGACATATGAACATGCCACGTACAATTGTATATGAAATAAACATGCATTTTCTAAATTTAGACCACAAACATTCAAGGATTGTCTTTGTGTTTGTTAATCGTCATGGTGAATGCAAAGCGAATCGGAAATTGAATTCGTTTAAACTCAAAGAGCATATCGGTTGGGATCATCGGAATCCTCGGAATCAAAACTTCTTCAGTTTTGAATTTTCCTTTGATTATTGTCGCGTGAATCGCATTGTTCATCAGTTTTATTATCACCAAATACGTTCCTCCATTGTATAGTTTTGGTTGGTTTAGATTTCGAAGCATGATGACTACCGAGCCGATCTTTAGTTGTAAATTGTGCGGTGGTAAGCAAGGCATATCCAAGGAGCTTAAAAATTCAGTTGGAAAGTTTGTGGCTTTGTCTTCGTTTGTTACACAGTCAATAGATTTGAATGTATGTTGAGTACCAACGACTTGATTCTGAATTACAAAGTTTAAGTCATCCACATCTTTATTCTTAGTCGTTAAAATTGTCCGCTCACTCAACGGATTCATTATTTTTGTAGTTAGCAATGATGTTCAGAAATACTTTGTTAATGAGCTCGTCTCTTGATGAGACAAAACTGTAAAATTCGAAGAAAATGAAATCAATCCTCTCGATTTGTCAACAAGAACACGGCCATTACCGATAGTCAGCAATTGCTTGGAGAAATCTTGAGCATATGGATCGTCCAGCAACGTAACTCTCATATTTTGACAGCTGAAGTTTCTTCACATAGCGCTACAGATTTGATGATTTTAAACAAGCGTTTATTTAATTGGTAGATCTTAGAGTGACTGGCAGTGTTTGGCGGAAACCGCCAGACAGTAAAATCATTGCGCAGATTTTTCAATGTTCCGTCAAGTGGTTTCCAAAACGCGTTTGTGCGCCATTGTGCATTCATCCCATATGATTATTTTAAATACTATTAAAACTGTAAAGTGTTTCACAATGTTACATGTCAGTTGTTCAATGCCTAATTTGAAGGTTTAACGGCAATTTTGACGCTGAATGAGCCGTATGATATCCTTCTAATAATGTGGCCGCTATTCCAGAAGAAGCAACTGCTACCACAATGTCTGATCTCACACGAACAGTAGCCAAAATCAATTACACAAGGAATGTCTTCTCGGTTCCACCAGGGGCATCCAAGAAAAATAAGCCACTATTTCTATCATCAATTTCCTTCATTAATGTATCATATACTTCCTTCTGTTAGAAGTTCAACAGATGTACATTCATTTGAACTAATTGATTTAATTCATTTCAGTTATATTCACATTCACACTTCAATTCTCGATTAAATGCTGAATATGCAACAAAATTCATTCACGATTTGACGCTGGCATTCCTAACCTGACTAACAAACTGCCACACATTAGGTAACACATGTCTTCGATCAAGATTAAAATTTGGTTATACATTTCATCAGGATTTCTTGAATTGACACGAATTCTATGTAAAATGTCTTCTGACATGTTATCCTTATATTTGTTCCATAGGCCATGTGGATTTGATGGGAAGCATGTTGAAATGATGATAGCAAATAATATACGTATCTGACTTGGTGATTCAGAAAATTATTTCTACAATTATTTCACCAATTATGCTTTAGTGATTGTCGTGTCTCAATGAATATCGTTTTCAAGTAAATTGAGCTCTTGGCATGCTGCATGCAATGTTGGGCACACTATATCATTAACAGTTCGTAATGATTCAAATGATGTTGGCCCACGAACATACACCAACAACAACCGCAAATAGAAGCATTCATCATTCTTTGGATGAACTGTGTAAATACGACCAAAATTGCAATGGTGATCTATGCTAAAGATTTATTTTTTTTTTATAATAGTTATAAAATATATAACCATTGACAACCCTATAAATAGAGGTGTAACCAATAGCAATCATTAATAAACAAAAATAATTTTTGATTTCCATCGTGAATCTTAAAATCCTTGTGTGAACACTTCTTTAAAATACAAACTTGGTATATTTTAATATTTATTTTTCTATTCATGGTGGAGTCAAATCAAACAAATCAAAAATCATAAAAATCGGTCTAGCCGTTCTTGAGTTATAAATGGTCTAACTAATCCGACTTTCTTTTATATACATAAATAGATTGTTGTTATTGTTATTATAACATACTCCAGTGTAAATTTATTCAATAAATTTATAAAAATGTAATTGAGCTCTGCCCGTAATGTTTGAAATAAATAAAATAGGTACCTAATATGTATATAATAATAATAAAATATAAATACTATATTGGTGCGAAACACTATTTCAAAAGCCTCCTTAAATTCTAATTTAGTTTTATGTTAATTATTTGATAATTTAATAGATTTGAGTGTTATTCATTTTTTGCCATATTACTAAGTAAAAATTAATTCTAAATGAGTGTCCAAAACATTCATAATGCTTACATAACTTAATTTTTATACATATTATGTCATTATTTATTGTTAAGATGTTTGATATTGGTTCTTGGTTTGGAGTAAATTTGATGTACATAACATACTTATTATTTTATATTTTATTAATGAGATTTGATTTGGTTATTTTATTTTTTGTTTGTGTATATATTCCATTTAGAGTTACTTTGCACTACCTACTATCAAATTAGTTTAGATGTATATACGAAATTGCCAATTGTTTTACACCATTACAATATAGTCTATAACCGCTATAATGTGAGTAGAATAAATGTACTTATAAGTTATACTTAAATAAACAATGAACGAATAATTGAACGATTTAAATAACCAAACTATACATAATTATATCGGTTTAGCTTGAAAATCAACTAGTTTGAGGGCTAAGACATTAAAAAAGTTGAGAAACGTTGCTGTATAGCATACTAGGAATACTTATAGCAAAATTTTATTTGACAAAATCAGAACTCTGATACCATCTTATGTAGGTTAATATTCACTTTAAAGTTATATTTTTACAAAGTTACATTATGTAAGTAACCTATATTGCTATTCGCCATTTCAACTCCACCACCCTTTCAAAGGGTTTTTTCATACACTAATTAATTTTTAATTATTATACAATTAACCCTATTAACATTGGTTATAGAATAGACTATACTATAATCAATGCTATTAATTAAAAAAATATATTCAAAAATTAATCGTTTTTCAGTTTTTTATAAAATTTTTTAAAAAATTAAAAAAACATCGTTTTTGTAACCTGTAATGTAAAAAAGAGCAACATTTTTTTTCAATCACATTCAGATTCAGTTTTTTAAAACACACATTTTGGAAGAAAAAAAAATATACATGAGCATTTGGTTACAACAGTATAGTATCTCATTGTAGATTTCTTAATTTTTTTTTCCAAAAGGAATAGGTACACAATATAATATTATAATATATCTATGTTGTACCTTATAGGTTATAAATATATCGATTTATATTATGTTATAGTAGCTACAGTTCGCGCCCTTCTCCGCCTCTTCACCAAACGTGCTAAAAAGTATTTCCCCTGTCACATAAGTTCCCGTTTTCGCCGCACGAGCGCGCGTCGACCGCCTAGGGAAATGGTAAAAACGATGGATTCGAAAAAAAACACGACGTATAATATATAACAAGATGAAAAATCTATAAACGCTAAGAGTCTGCGGCGCGGACCGGTTGTGTCAGTCGGAGCGTAAACGTTAGGTAGATCGGCGTGGACGGTTGCGTTTGTGTCCGGTTTTATTAATATAATAATAATAATAATAATATGTATAATATGTTGTATGGTATACGTACGATAATATAATATTATTGAATCTATCTCGTGTAGTGCAAAATTATTGAAAGAAAATTTAAATAATATAATACATCGCAGTGTTCTGTCTGAGATCAACGGGCGCGTCTGGCGAACGGTTATTTATTTATCATCGATAAGACCGTCATATAATATTATATAATATTATTAATAATATATTATATATATATATAAGTTTATGTGTATGTGATACCATTGACCGGAGACGACGACAACGATGACTGTTGCGATTCACCGCCGGTGCAGCTACCCTACACCGTCCATGCGTTGCAGGTAAGTGTAAGTCGAGGACGAGTTTTATTTTATCTATCTTTACGTACCACTACACTTATACAGTCATACAGATATACGACAGTATTGTACCGTTAATGCATATGTATAATAGTATATAATACGATCATAAGACGTGCGCAGACTTCAATTTCTGGTCGAGCCTGGAAAAGGTAATGCCCCTAATTTTATTTTTATCTCATCAAAATGATTTTGAATTGTAAATTAAAAACTGTGTAATATTTAAACGTACATAGAACCAAGTTTTATGCACATACACAACATTAATGTGCTAATTTGTAATAAATATTAATACAATTACTCTAAACAGTTAACATAGGTAGTATAAGGTTATTGAGAGGTCAGTTCACGGTCTTTCATTTGAAAGTGACTTATTATAAACGCATGGATTTTTCCGAGGAGTTGTGCATCCACGAGTTGGTGTGGGTCGGCTCATCTTAATATTAAATTAATACGATGTATGATGAAGCGTCATTATCATAGACCTAACCTAATCATGATGTCTATAGTTAATGTACACTATGTTTTTGTTACAAAAATTGGTGAATATTAATACTTACACACACATTTTTTTGAATTTCATTACACTATAAGTATCACGAGTATTCACGATAAATAAAATTTCCATGAACATATTATAATATATGCATTATAACAAAATAAATACGCTAATTTTATCATGCCCTTAAAAATTTCCGGTTGAGCCCGGGTTTGCTTGCGGGTTGTAAAATGGTATACCTAATATTGTTTATTATATAGGGATTAAACGCGTTTGCAAATAGTAACAGGACAATAAACATAATATTATAATATGATGATAAAATAATACCTAGTTTATAATATTTATTAGCAAAAAAACACAAAAATATAAGTTCATAATTTTGTACCTCCGATAAATCATTTTTTTTTAAACTAGGCATGACTTCAAATTTTGATAATTTTATCGTAATAATTATTGACATTAATTTTAAGCATCTTACATAATTTATCTAATATAGGTATATAAATAGAACTTTTAGTTGAAAACTGTTTCTAATAATTATTAATTATACTAATATTTTCATTTCTAATTACTTAGTCTCAATACTATTGTGAATATCGACGTATCATGTACAAATCAATGTATTTATATTATGAGAAAATCTGAAATGTTAAGTGGTATCTACACTAAACCTATACATTTATAAAAAGTTATTAGTATAGGATGGATATAAAATTTTTCATATATATAAAAATTGCAATAATATATTAATATAATTTTATAACATATATTTTATTAATTAATAATTATTTTAAACACTTATATTAATATACGTGGTTAGAACTGGCTACCTATTTATTTTCAAACTTAATTTTTGTGATCTGTACAATAGGTATTACTTATGTAGGTATATATTATAATTTGCTATTGGGTTCAAGTAATCTATAGAAATCATAGTTTATGATTTTATGACTTTATTAGTAGTTATATTTATTATATTATGATCGTAGAATCTATTTCTATAAAAAAAAAATGTTATTATGGTGCACTTGCTGTGTTATTTACTTATTCATCTAGTATTAATAGGTATATTTATATATTGTAGTGACTGCGATTTTTGATTCTCCAATTTTTAAAGGTTAATTAGAACTTTATATAAGACATATAATATACACTGGTAGGAGAATTTCGGTGGTTTAAATCCCCTCTCAAATATTATACGAAAACATTTATTTCTTATATACCTATTAAAACTTTTTGAATTTTGAAGTATACTTGAGGACCATATTTTCAACTATTTAAAGTTTTATACCATTCAAGAAGTGTTCTGTGATGAAGAAAATTTTTTTTTGTTTTAAATGAGAACCAACTTTCTGTTGTAAACTGTAAAATATTAATTGTTAAGCATGTGATTTATTGAAAATGTTGATGTATCTAATTATCTAAATTAAAATTCTAACGAGTTGGTTCTGAGGTATTAAATTGTATAAACTAATGAGTAATGATAAAAGTCTTTAAAAATAGTTTTACAAATTATAAAATTTTGATAGATTAATATTAGTTAATAAAATGTTTAAATCATTATATATAACCTCATATTTATCAAACCCATATAAATCCATAAATCCTGAAAAAAATTAAAAAATGTTTAAAAAAACACACAAAAATACATTTAGCAATTCACATTTCATGAAAAGTAAAATATTTCATCATTTGTAGAAAATTAATTAAACTTAAAGTGTAAACGTCTTTAAAGTTTATAATGATTAATTAATATTGGTAATTATCACACCTAAATTGTTTTTCTAACCAATACCTTTTATTACCTTTCGATTAAATTCGATGTGAACAACCATTTAGAATATATTTGCTTAAAATTATATAAAGGACGTAGGTATATAAATAAACATGTTATTTAATTTGTTGAACACTTACACTAACAGCCTTACAAACTGCTCGATTAGGTTACCTGATGATTTTTATTTTTATTATTTACGGTAATTAAATTCGAATTTTTGTATCCAAATTCTAAGTTTTAAATATTTAAATTACAGTATTACAGTAGAAGAGATGACATCGGTGGTGACCATTTGACGTTATTAGATAATATGCCAAATATATACGACAAAAGTCGTATAGTATTGATCGTAAAGATCATTTAAACGGTTGAATTTAAACTGCACGTTTATAGTAATGTGTCTATAATAGCCTATTAACCGTTAAACACCATATTATTATAAGTAATTAAATATAGAACAATTACGAAAGTGATATCACATAATATGTCAAGCAAATAATATACGTAACACCGTGAGTTACATTTTAGCTTATCGTTTAAACTACACAGTCTAAGTAAAAGCAATGAGTACCTGGCTGCCTATTGTAATAATATAATATAGTAATGTCACAGTATTCTTACCTACGTAATGTGGAACCTACAACTATAAGTAATTAGACCGTACTTGTACTACAGAAAAAGTCTAATGTACATAGATAACACTTTTAATAGTGTTGAAGTATATAACCATTTTAATATCAACATGTTATTTGAGCTCATTATCTTATAAACAACAGTCATTATATTAAAAACAACAGACAATAGTTAATAAAGTGTGTTTAACCTAAATTATATTTTATGTGTTCTATGCTCGAAAATTGCCGTGTTAGTTCAACACAAAAATATACTTGCAAGTTGTAGATTTCTAAATATGCTTTAAAATCAAAGATATTAAAATACGTATATCCATCTATGGCTATATGCATATAATTAAAAGTATTATTTGGTAGAATGGTAGGTATAAGTCGTGGGTAACAAATTATACGGTACTAAGGCACTGTAGAGATATAGGGTATATATAGGGATATATGTATATATATATAGACTATATATATATATATATACTATATATATATAGTCTATATAGGGCCCTAACGGTACCTATTATTGTAATTTTAAAATTCAAAATATTTTTATTGGAAAATTGGATCGAGACAAAATTAATTGAATAATTAGTTCAAACATTATGGGCAATTCAAATGAAGAGTTAAAATTCAATTAAATCTAAATTGATTCAATGATCCCCGACTTCCATAAATTTGATTTGAAAATAGGTATTATTTTACAGTACACCTGTACCAACTATTGATGAAACGAGTGAAACACGATTGCAGACGCTTTACCTTTTTTGCAACACGATTGCAGATTGCATTACTGTATGACAAAAGGTATTATTTTGCATTTAAAAAATGACGCGATTCCAGTTTAAATTTAGTGAAACGTT
Organism: Pentalonia nigronervosa; assembly: GCA_014851325.1. Lineage (NCBI taxonomy): Eukaryota > Metazoa > Arthropoda > Insecta > Hemiptera > Aphididae > Pentalonia > Pentalonia nigronervosa. The sequence continues at coordinate 50,714 of JACXSJ010001394.1, forward strand.
GCCAAGTTGTGCGACGCAGTCTACTGAGTTCCTCAATTTTTTGATTGACTTATCGTTCGGATGTCTAGTGAGCATCGACTACAGCACGGTTTAAGAAATATACGTAATTACGTATAGTATATAATATTAATAATAATAATACACTTACTGTACACATTCATAAAAATCTACAATTACAAAAGTACGTAAAAAAGTTAAAAGTTAAAAATCAAAAAAAGCAAAAAACAAGCGTTCAATATAAATATTTAAATTTATATTTTTTACCCTCTGTAATGACAACTAATTGTTTTTAAATACTGTAATACGTTTTGGTGATTTTTATATAATCATTATAGCTATGAATAGTTAATTTAATTCTATCTAAATCTTTTTTTACCACCGATTTTTCTCGACCTTTGTTTATTGATGAAATTATTGTTTCAGTGTCAGCTTGAGTTTCTTTTAAAACCGATATAACTAAATGAATCGGAGGATGAGTATTATGAAACTGGCTATTGTATGTCTGGTGAAAATTTTCTGCTCTATTAGTAGTTCTTAAATAAAAATTAATATTATAATTAAATATTATTATTAATATATTTTTGGTTCAACATTGGTCTGGACGTCCAAAGATTTGATGGAAATAAAGCATCAGGTTCTATGTAATTTGATAAGACGTAGTCTGAAAATATATATCCAACTGGGCTTGAACATATTGTCATAAGCTCTATAAATACATCCTCAACATACACATACTGTGTAAAATTATTATTAGTACCGTTTTATAAAAAAAATACAAACATTTTATGGGAAAATTATATATTATATTGTAAATTATATTAAATTAATTAAATTAAATTGTTTTATTAAATAAAAACAGATGTGATTTTATAAATTTTATAAATATATTACTTTTCGCCACCATGATTAGCCAAGATGAAATCTGCAAGTTTCAATAATTGCACCAGGAAATATACTTCTTTCTGCTTCGTGTGCTTCAATTTCGAAATCCAAGTGTAACTGTTTGATGATAAAACTACGATGTAAAAGTTTCAAATTAATCTTCAAAAGAAACCTTCACATTTTAATGTATGTTTGTTTTGATTTATTAAACGAAAAGAAATAAACGAGTAGTACTTAAAATTCATTTTTGTATCAGTAAATGGTGTATAATTGTAAAAAAAAAAAAACTAGTTGCATAATCAAATGCCCCATCAGCAAAGAACTTAGTGCTCTCCGTTAGTAAATTAATATTTGATAAAGTTGTTAAGCAAATAATATTTTTGTCATTGTAAACATGAACAAATTGATTATCTTGAAATTGAAAAAAATCGTCTTCATACAAATTTTTAAGTTGATCAATTGTTTCATCTAATGATTTTGGAAACGTTGGATAATGTTTTCGTCTCTTTTCATACATGGTTTTCCTTACAGTTTTGATATCTTCTTTTACTGTCTCTATTACTTTATTATTTAATAGATCTGTTCTTATTATTTTTTAACGGCTTAGTAGATAAGTTTTCTTCACATTTTCTTTTGCAGTTTTCCCTTAATATCTGTCGCTCGATATTTTGTACAGAGTTCTTACCGCAGATATGCTCATCGGAAAATTCACAGACAGATTTTTTGTCTGATGTCAAAATACTTGCACTACAGTCTTTATTTGTACATAATCTTTTTATAATTTTATTTTTCCGTTGTACTCTAAATCGATATTTATTTGTCTTGTGTAAAATTAACTCTTTACCACATTCTGATAAAATAATTTGACAGTTTTCCGTAGTTTAATAAAACATTATATATAGAACACTATAACACAATGAATGTGCAGCTATGACTGCAGTATTTAACAGAAGTGACTTGTAACTGCATACTACATTTAATACGTTAAAAATTACCACATTCCCACATTAACCAAATATTATTTATAAATTTAGCAACATATATTCGCATCGTGTAATTTTCGGAGGTCCATTGTTAAACTACAATTGTTCGTAATCGTGTTATTAAAAAGGTCGCCTTGATAAGAAGCGTCCGCATTCGTGTATCACTGGATGAAACTGGGGAGAGCACAGCCCCACGAGAAACTTATTCACTCCCTAAAAACAAATGCCTTTTTCTAATATATTTTGATTATTTTGAAATATATGTTATCAATAATTATAAAAATGTTGTACTATATCTACTGTATTTAGAAAAACCTGTTAAATTGTGTTGTTCATGAATTGTTATGGTTTTTTTTTTTTTTATTAAAATGTAATGTTTTAATGTTTTTATTGCTACCAATATTATCTATTACCTATTTTCTATAATAAATAAAATAAGACAATAACAAAATATTAAAATATTAAAATGTATAATATTTTCATAAAAAACCAAAAAAAAAAAATATATCGGAAGAAATTGACGATTTATAGGAGGGCTTCCAGTTTCGAGGTATCTTCTACTTCTAGTTCAAATCAGCCTGATTTAAAAAGTCCTCAACTGAATAAATATAATTATAAAGCCATTATTGATTTGGATAATCGAGAGAGCGGACCACTTTGTTCTGAACTATCAGTTATTTAAATAAATATAATTTACTGGACAGAAAAATAATGTTAAAATAGTTATGGTTTTATTTTGTTGAGCTGTTTTACTCATATTAAAATATAGTACAAAAATATGAATTTGAAATTATTATTGATATAAGTATATGTTTGAAGGGGAAATTCAGTGTCTGGGAATTCTTCATAATTTTTTCACCCCCCCCCCCCAAAAAAAAAAAAAAAAATAAATAAATAAATAAATATTGGTCTAGTTGCGTTTATGATACCTAACTGGTTGGTGGCTACTCACATTAAAATAAACTGAACTTTAAAATAACTGTACATTATGATATATTTTTCAGTATAAAATATCATTATAATAACAGTTGAATCAAAAGAAAAAAAAGTGGTATAATTATATTAGATTATTATATCAATGCCAATATAAATTATTTGATTGTCTGTCAGTTATTTAAAGAATGATTTGGAACTTTTAAAGCGTAAAGTTCAATTATTTATAAAACTACCACGGTTCATAAACCAAAAAAAAAAAAACGATCAAATACCGTTTGGCATTGGTAACCAGCGGCGGTATTTTGAGAAAAACAATAACGCGTATTAGATATATAAATGGAGTGCGAAAGTAAAAAAAAAATCTGTTTCGGATAAGAGACGTCTGAAACGATGTGCCTTATATATTATTATAATTAGAATACTACGGTACAGAAAATACGAATTTATTTAATTATAAGTATTATTTTATACTTGGACATGTCAAATGCAATATTATTTCAATTATTATTTGTTCGGAGTTTGGACCGGTGGAATGTCGTGACGACCGGTTGTTAAAATTAAGCCGGAGCCGTCGGGCTATATTAAGTTTGTAATGCCATTATAATTTATAATAAAATATTTCTGTGTGTTTGTTGTTTAAAATAACATCTTATATATATAGTTACCGGTTACAACGTGTTCTGTAAAATTTAAAATATGTAGACTACCGCATTAACATGCATATTATACCTAAATAAACTCGTACAAGTGTATAACCTCAGTGACCCACATTCGAATCATCTGGACCATTGAAAACGGTATACCTATACGTATAATTAAACACGTAAAATATATTAACTACTACAACAACTACTGCAGTGACTTGTCCCGAAAACCAGTGATTCCAATACTGGTTGCGACCATTATAATATTATAATATTTTTAGCTTATCCTCGGTACAGGTTTCGAATAATGTTTATATAAAAGTATTTGATTTTCAAAAACAAGTACACCCAATGCGGTATTAAAAATACTCGATTTAAAAAGTATTCAAATACATATTTTTCTCAAATCCTTTACGAGTCAGCGGTGTCTGGTATTGCCACTATTAAACGTACGAATACGACTGCAGCGGCGGCGACGACGATACGTGTGATGGGTACCGTTAGTGCTCTAAGCTATAATAAGTGAATGCGTGTGCATGTGTCACTCTGTAGTCTGTATCTACGTCATCTTTGCCTTCTACCTATATATTAATAATATCATTGTACGCGTATAAATTATGGTTAGGCTAGTGATAATCCGGTATATGGTATAGTTCAACTGGTCTTGGGTTTATTTTATGAATAAAATACGGTACACAGCGATTTCGGCGAAAGGACAAATAATAACAATTAAACAAACGTCGTATAGTACTTATTATGCTTTTTTTTGTATCCATTTACTATGAAAAGTTACGTAGTATAGAAGTTCGTTTCCTCTATCAAAATAAAACAAAAATTATCATTTTATGATCGAAATTTGAGTATAATACCCATATATACATTAGCGAAAATTGGAGGGGGGCTTAGATCCGCCACCCAGATCAAGTACTTATTAATTTAACACTAATTAAATATCATTTCTTTTACAATATTTTGAAATCAAATCCAATAGATATTGTTGAAAAAAAGTCAAGATAATACTTAACCTTTTATTTTTGTGGTAAGCACTTCTGCTAGATGATAAATAAACATGAACGACGAGAATAGTGTTGTTTTTCATACCCAGAAAATATGTTGGGAAAATAATAAATATGACCAGATAGTGTAATATAAATTGTACCCACAGCAATATGTATGTGTTTGTCAGCTGTGCATTTTACTCGGTTTGCACAGGTATTAGATATTGAAAGTAATAATATGAAAATGGAAAATTATGTAAATAATAATTTTTATTTGTATATCGTCATGTTGATAACTATATAGCTGAGGCTGTGAGGATAGCTACACCTCACGTTTTTATAATCAAAAGTATGGTTAAGTCCCTCCCCCCTCAAAAAATATGGTCCATTTGCGCCATATCAAGTCATTTAGGTAATATATATCAAAATAAAGCTTTATACACTTAATAAGTAAAGAATATGCCAAAACTTTCTAAACGATAGGTATACTAGCTATATAGTATTATAAATAAATAATAATAACAATAATAATAATTAATATCAGTTTATTAATCTTTGTCGTCAAATGATCTATAATCATCAACGAATAAATAATTTGTAGTTTATTTGATTCGGCATAACCATATAAAGGTAAAATGTACAGTTATTGAGCAGATTGCACGATCTTTTAAATCAGATAATGTATATTTTATTAGTCTATATATTAGACTACAATGATTTTATTTTTATGTATGATTTAAAAGTTTCCTTCTAGTTTATCAGTTATGTGATTAATGATTTTTTTATTTTTAAGACAGTATCAACGGATTGACATTTTTGATATCCACGACCAACCCATACCCTTAAATTATACCTGTTCTCGAATATCAACATATTTTTTTTATTATTATTTAAACTTTGCAATGCACAATTAGTTTCAACAATTAGGTAAAAGATAAACATAAATAGAACAATATTAAATGAAAGTTATATCTTACAAAAATAAAGAGGAGAAATATTAAATTAAAAAGCCTGTGTGGTCGAAGAAATGTAATATATTAAGTATGATATTTTTATGTTGGTTTGAGAGAATATTTTTGGTGTTAAAAGGAATATTATAGGAATATTAAAAAGAGATAGAAGGTGGCCATGTTGGGGTGATAGAATCTACATGTTTAATAAGTATATAAAATAAAACAGAAATGTTCAAGATTTAAGAACAGGTATAATATTTTACCTGTTTCTTCTTCGAAATAAATTTAAAAAACAGTAAAACTTTGCGGTATACAACCACAATTTAGACATATATCACTGTACCGTGACCTTAAGTGTTGTCTCCACGGCGGATGATCTCGATAGAAGGCTGCTGACCGCCGCCACCGGTTGAGTCAAATCTCCTTTCGACCAATACGCCATTTCATGGTAAATTATTTGACATAATTAACGCATTGTCAATTCACTGCGGCCGTTTCTTTATTCTATTTGCTCTTAACGTCACCACTTCACAAGCACTCGCAGATATTCAACAAATTGTCATCGTAATTTGTAGCTCGTTAACCTATAAAAAATATATTATATAAATATAATTATAATACTACCTATGCGTTTTAATTTTTAAACAACAGAACAGTGTTCCCGTTAAATGTTGTACAGTCGTATAAAACCACACTGTATATATTAAACTATATTATTTAACTATATTACTGTACACTGTAAATTAAACGATATTTCTTTAATAATTAAACAATATCGTAAAATATAGGCTGACAGACCGTCTTCGCTCAGAATCGTTTTTCGTTACAACGACGGATTATTGAATTCAAATTTAATACATTTATGATCCATTACACTATTACAATGATCCATACGACACGTCCTAATGTACAGCAGAGCGGTATACCCAATTGCCCGCCTTTGTTTAAATGGGTACCACTCTTTTTTTACTGTAAATTGTCAAACAAACAATTTTTTTTTAAATATTTATTTTGATTTATACACATTGAAGTATGAACGAGCGTAATTTCTGAGTTATCAATTTTTTCGCATACAAGACCCATGGTTATAGGCTTAATGGATTACGATTGTGATGATTTGAAAATTTTAGTGCATATACCTTATAAATAATACAATCATTTTATAATTAATAAAAATTGTCTGAGTATAAATGTATTTATGGATATAATAATGATGAAAAGGGGTGGCTCTCGTTTGCAAAAAAAAAGAAGTTTATTATATCGACACGACCAGTTCCACTCCTTTTATGCAGCGTTAGAAAAATTAAAGTATATATCTGAAAATATGGTCTTAAGGCGTATTCTAAAAAATTTCAAAAATTAAGATTCGAATAAATGGATCATTATCAATATATAAGCAGGTTGAGCCGGTTGAGCACGTTTACGACGGGTGCAAATTGTTTTGTGCACATCAGTATGCGTATACCAGTGCTTCATAATACTTTAAGGACTACGAACAAAATGTTAGCCCAAAAGTATGCCGTGACCCACATGGTTTTACAGTGTTAAAAAGTAGTTCTAAAAATTAAAAATTTTTAATAGAAATCTTATGATAACGACGCACGACGTACCGACAATACTCGTCGTTCAAACAAACATTATATAATATGGAAAATGATATGATGGATATTTTTCGAGATTTGTATAATACTTTGAGACTTATGTTCATATATAGTTTAGAAAACATAAATATTAAGCAACCCACAAAAAGTTGGTTTAGACCCACCAGTGGGTTGCGACCCTATAGTTTGAGAAACACTGGCGCATACTATAATATATAGGGAAATGAGTAGATATAATTCGGACAAAGTTAATCTTTTACGATTATTTTTACTCGCTTACAATCGCTTTCACGAAAAGTAGCACTTGGTGGTAGTGCGCTCAATGGAAGTTTTTATGTAGGATTACTAAAACGTGCCAAGCAAGGAAATAATCCCTTGCTTTTGTTCATCATAAGATGAACATGGATAATAATTATTAATTTGTTGTAGAATAATATTTTATTATTACTATTAAATTATTAACTTTTATAGTCTATATTAACTATTTAAAATATATATACCTAATGTGTCTAAATACAATTTTTAAAAAACCCGTGACTAATTTTATTCAGATGTATCGAATATCGAGTGTTTAGATACTTAAAATGTATGTATCTAGTACTGATTTTTGAGTGTCTTGCCCATCCCCGAATGTAGTGCGGGAACGCTAATTAAAATTAAAAGCCAGTCTAGAAGCCGAGTTCCCATGCGTCCCCCCAATTTAAGCACTGCCCATAATATATAATAATAATATCGACCAGCCGGTTCATCATTTGCACGGGTGCCTATACCCATTTACTCATGGCCAATTTATTCGATTTCCCCGATGTTCTCGCGACGATGCACCACGGTCAAAATGTTTTCTTATATGCATAGTAATAATATATACGCGACGACGATGTATTATTTCACAGATAAAAACGGTGCATTATAATAATATGCCGACGCGGTGGTTTTATAGAAATTGTTTCCCTCGAAAATGTGAAAAAATCCACCGTTCACCAAATAGGCACGTAAATATTATAATATTATGTGTGTGTGTGTGTGTATAAATAATGTCGTATGTATACGATAAATATACATATATATTTATTATGTATAAATAATATTATATATGATACGCCTATAATATTCCACGTAACGTAACTTTGTTTGTGTTCATAGATATAATAATAATAATAATAGTAATAATATTATATCGTAGACAAGGCCGTGGAAAATGTTTAATATTTTTCGGTTACAATAAGCGGGGTTTTTCAATTTTTTTTCATTTTTTTTTCTCTTGTCGTTGACACGCATAGTATAACAACCGAACAGTATAGTATACATATATATATATTACTTGCATGTACTTACGCGTCTACGTTGTATGTTTATTGTATGCGAACTGCGGTCTCGAACAACGATAATTGGTTAATATAATAATAATAATAATATGGTCACATATTATTTCGTGCGACGTATAATATGGAAACGCTGAATATTTATATAGACATTTTGCGCAACGTAATAATAATAGTTATAGTATAATAATATATCACCGCAGTTAATGAGCTGTACATCACTATAATGAAAATGACTGTAAAATGATCGGAAAACTCGATGTCGAGAAATGAATACACACCATACAGGTATACAGTAGTAGACTATCAATTTTTTTTTTTTTTTTTTGACGACTGTCACATTATTATAATATATATAATATTATACCGTCCAATTATAGGTATAGGCACCGCCATAACAGTTTTGGGTTATTGCATTGTAAGTACGCGTCGCACAACATTTGACATCTTAACGATCATCTTGTCAGCGTGCCTGTCACCGGGAATGAGGATGAGCTTTATTTGTGAAATATTTTTAATTCGTTATCATTGACAATAAAGACCAACAGGAATATTCGCTGCGGCGGCAGTACACGAATTGCGGTATTAAAAACAAACCCGGTCTTATATATAAACGTCTAAATAAATACGTGCACAAAAACTCAAATAGTTCCAGCTGGGAATTACAACCGATCCAGTGATTACTTACAATAAGTCAGGATTTTACTCCGAAGGGAACTAGCAGGAGGTCGTTTGAATACTTTTAATTGGACTGTTTCATTTTACTTAAAAAAAAAAAATGACCCTGGGGCGGGTCTGGGAATTCTACGAGTACTTATATAGGCTATATTGACAGTAATTTGTTTTCATCGAACAAAAAATATGGTATATATTTAAATAGAAATCTTATTCAAGTGTGACATCTATAAATTAATTTTGTAAAAAAGTACATTTATAATTAATATTTTATTGTATATTATGATTACATATATAGTGGCATAATTTGAAGATCACAAGAGGTTGCACTTGCGACTCCAAATTTAATGCCGGGGTCGCAAAATTATTAATTTGAAACCTCTGAAATTAAATTCATTAGTAATTACTATGAATACATAGAATAGAGAATAATAATAAGACTGTTATAATTTTAAGATTCCGAATTTTATATTTTAATCATAAAAGATTATATGTAGATACATATGATTTAAATAAAAGTGATGTTTGTAGCTATTTTAGTAATAAAAACTTAAAATTCATAGATTTTAGTAATACGTATACCTATAAAAGAAGAATTATTTATAATTGTACAATGCATTTTGTAATATATATTTTATTTAATATTTTTTAGAACATAAGAATATGATTTTTTTTTAATACGCAGCTAACGAGTTGTGTCACTACAAAATTTCTGGTACACGAGTTGTGTTCTAATGATAAAAGAGGGGTCAGTCAATTGGTCGTAGGAAATTGATCGTGGTAAAATTGGTCGTTTAATAAATTAGTCGATTAGGAAATTAGTTGTAAAATTATTAATATTTAAAATTATATTAGGTTATAATATTATACTAAAAAAATAGAAATATTCTCGTGCATGATGTTTATTTATATCGTTTTTAAAGTCAAAATAATGAAAAAAACATATAAATAATCATCACGCATGTGCTTATTTCTTCCTCCTTCGCTGTTTGTAAAACTAATGGCATATTAATTATTATTTTTGTATTTTTATATTAACTATAAAATTAGCACTACGTCTATCACAGTCAACAGAAATGCGTGCACGTAGTACAGACTAGAGGAAACATATTTACATTCTAAATAAATGACATCCGATAAAATTTATTATCGTAAAACTCGTAGGTACATAAAATAAATAATAATTATTATTGTCCATTTGTACCTACATACCGTTCTTAAACTAGTATTCACGTCTCCTGACGAAAATAAACCACGGCCAATTTACCAAACGACCGATTTCCGACGACTAATTGACGTAAATTCAAAAGAGGTGTACACGAGTTGTGATCCGACGAAAAAAGTGGGGTATACGAGTGGGGTATTTGTGTCCCGACGATTTTTCTCGATTTTAATTATTAAAACGGTTTCGGTAAGTTTACACAAGTAGTGTGCTGATAAATTCCAACCGAGAAATTAGTCCAATACAACATTATAGATATTATACATATACTATATATATTACATATTACACAAGAATAAAATACGATGTTTTGTCAATTGAAATAATAATGAATATATAAAAATTGTTTTAGTTAAGTTTTTCCCAATGTTTAGTTATTTTTATTTTTAATTTACATAAGTAATAAATAATACAACGAAACAACATTTATTCTCGTGCAAAAAATATAAATATTTATAATATTATAATGAACAAATTTCTCGATTTGAATTTGATTAATTTTAAAATCCACCGGACACAACTTGTGTAACCTGAAAAAACCTAAGGAACACAATTCAGTATTTGGGACGCAACTCGTTTGCAGCCGGTTTTTATAGCGTAGCCATGTGGGGTCGAAACCTCCATGGCTCAGTGCATATCTTGAGTTACTTTTGCAACCCCTGAAATTTTGCCTAAATTACGTCCTCAAATTTACATAAATATGTTTTTATAATTATTATATTATATGCCTACTAACTGATCTTACACGGCGTCGCCCCCGACAAATGAGGATTACTCCTTCTGATACTCCATAAAATGTAAACTGTACATATTTTTAATTGGGATGTTTTGACCAATATTATTATAAAATACAGGTCTAAAATTTTATCTGAACGTAATAACTATTTTATTTTTATAATAAAAAACTGTAAATAAAAAAAAAAGTTATAGTTTTTCGCGAGTCGACTAAATTCAACATTTATGACGTGTTGAAAAGTATAAAACATAAGTAGGTAATAAAAAGTAGTCTACGACACTATACGGATCTTGCTGCTGAATCTATTGAGATGAACATTTCATGAAAATAGGTCGAAAACTGTGGACTCGTGATAAGGGCCTAACGTTTTATGACTTCGTTCAGAACATTTGAACACCGCAGCAAAAATATATCTTTAAAGTACCGTCCAATGGAAACTACAACTATGGTATATAAGTAACTACTATATGGTAGGGCAAGTAGGCACGTAGTTAAATATTCATTTATATATATACATATGTATTATATTTATTATTATGTAGTCGTAAACAGTTAATATATATATATATTATATTATACACTGAATAGTTGTAAATCAGTATGTATAACGGTAATCATATAAAATATATATTTTGGAAATATTATGTGGAAAAAAATAATGACAACGATGAATAATAATATAATATAATATTATGTTGTTTCGGTCACAGAGTCGGTTACATAAACCACCAGATTTATCTAGACTCTGCAGTCTGCACACCGTTATTCGCAGACCAAATTCTGGCGTTTCCTTAATTCGTGCAACGTCAAAATCTTTTACTCGTTTTTTTCTCGTAATATATCATAATGGTATTTTCATTGGATTCATATATAGAGTTTTTTTCTGCATTCGTATTCGTATTGAACGCTATATAATGATCGACGAAAATGATCTCTAAAGAATATATTATAGACAAGAAAGTAAAATTAAAGTTATTAGTTAGTGGCAATAAATGTACAATACTGAACATTATATATAGGTACGTCGTGTACATATTATCATGATGATTTGTCTTACGCAGAGTTTAATTCACATAATTTTTCGTAAAATTATGTTTGAATATAAAATCAATAATTTAAATTAAATTCATGTCTGCAGTGGATATTAAATTTTATTACGCCATTGTTCGTATCGTACGTTTTAAAAATATATTGCCAATATAGACGCAATTTGGAAGGGGGCTTGTAGGGGCTTAGCCTCTCCAATATTAAAATTAGCCCCTCCAGAAATATGCATTTTAATTGGAGTATTAAATCTTTTACTAATTATCTATCTAATCTATATAATACAGTAAACGTTGTTCGAAGAAATTATTTTCTAAAGTTTTAACAATGATTCATTATTTGTGTGTTTTTTATAGTAGATATCGAATCCATGCACTGGACAGACTTGATAATAGTATTACAAATTACAATGCAAATTTTTTTGTTTAAATAAAAATATTTTTAATTTTAATAATGGATTAAATGTATTAAATGTAGGAAAATGGATGAGAAAAAAAATGATAAACATATCATGTTATATTATATTAGGTACACATAGTAATGTTTTTTAAAGATATTTGAACAGTGTGTGAGGGGCAGAGCTCTCCCCATGGGTCTGTTTTTTTTTTAAATATAAATATAATATCAATTTGGTATACAACTAATAAAAATCACATATTTGGTAACGTTTTGTATATTGCACTACAACCAGTAAGTAGTCACTTTTAAGGCATTTTTTACAGGTAAGTGGTACACTGTACTGAACAATAAACGAACAATATTACTACAATATACTAACACACTGCAATTATTGTATTTCGACGTTATCGTAATTAAAGAATTTAAACTAAGTTTTTATCAAATTTTTATCTATTCTTATAAAAAATAGGGAAAATGCCTCAAAAACATAAAATGTAAAATAAAAGTTTTATATTTTAATTCTTTGAGAAAAAAAATGTTTTAGAACATCGGAAAAGAAATGCAAGTCGTATTTAAATCCACGCCTTGATCATCACCTTTTGGATCAATTAAAATGATTTAATTTTCAACTTTGAGAGTAGTATTTGGTGGAAAATTAGATAGGTATAATTGGTACCTATTTTACAGGGGGTTGCAGGAAGTCAAAAGTAAAATTGTTTAAAATGATCAAGAAAAAATAAAAGTTTCGGACTTTTTAGTTTTTTTCGATTGTTTTGAATATAAGAACGTTTTTTGTTGAGTAAAAAAACGTTAAATACAAGGTCCCTTATAAGTTTTTCATCTCCCAATTAATAAATTTCAAAAATACATATGTACAATTCGTTCTAGACATTTTAAGTTAAAATGTCGACAAAATTTAATATTTAAACAGAAAATAATGATTTTAGTTAAATTAAAAAATACGGGGACTTGCACTTTTCGTCGTTACTGTATTATTATCTACCAAACAAAATTCAATTTTCAAAATATTTAGATTAATTCTAAGCTATAATATAATGTATATTAATATAACATACGTATATATGTACCGCGAAGCACGAACCTATTAACACCGTTCTGCGGTACGTCGTCGGTATTCACTTATAAGTTAATAACAGCTAATAGTAGTAATAAACATATTATAATAATTACCCACTAAACTATATAATACATGCGATTTGTTTTTGGCAAAAATTGTATCAACCTAACCCGTATTAGTGATATTAGTTTTAATATAATATTATACTTAGAAATAATTTATAGGCTGTTCCTGTCCGAAATTATGTTTCGTGTGCAATGATTTATGGGTAAATGTAAACTGGGTCCACGATTACCTTTTTGTTATAAACTCGGTCCAGAAATTTTCACCAACAAGCACATACACCGACAAATATACATATCATAACAAAATCAAAAATAAATACGAACCAAAAAACATACATTAAAATCAACAGTCTATCATAAACCATTTAAATTTAAAAATCTCAAAACTGGTAAAAAAAAAATTCTTAGTAATCGTGTTTAAAGAAAATAAAGAAACATGGGTATAAATGAATACGTCAAAAACATAAAGAAAAATTAATTTTATTTACATTTTTACACTTGCAATTTTAAATTTATATAATTTGTTTCTGCTAAACGAATTTTCATACTTTTTAAAAATATAAAATGAAAATAAAACAAAATAATTTTCGGAGCATAACGACAATTATCTCATCTTGGTCTTCTGGGTAATGCTAAATGATTATCGAAAATATTTTAAGATAATTGTCGATTAGATATTATGAGAACATTTACGTATATTGTTATTTTTATTTGGGCCGAGTTTAAGAAATTACCCATTTGCGTCAAAATAAAAAAGTATGTTTTTTCAATAACCCATTCTTGCAAATTTTACCGGCGTAAACATATTATTTAATTCATATTTAAAAATGATATATTTTATAATAAAACAATTAAAATATCAATCAAGATTAAACAAGAATATTTGGTTTTATATGATAATAATAATACATTTTTATTTTAATTTTTTAGCATTAAAATAGCTATAATACACATTTTTTTATAAACTCTAATAACTTAATATATTTTTTTTTCAAACACATATTTTCTTATAATAATCAACTACACATTTTTTATATAATAATTTTATTATAATAACTATGTTGTGTTTTTAAATATGAATTATAAAAGTTTACGTAGGTAAATTTGGTGCTAATGGGCAATGCTCCGAGTTTACAATCACCCTGATTTATCATTGAATTCAAATACAACACAATATTATTCATGATTATTGCCTGCTTCAGTGACCTACTCAATGACGAGGTAAACTCGACAATCGATATTACCTGTACCTATATGTACTACACAGCAGAGCGACTTATCCAGTTAAAGTAACACTTTAATAAACAATAATATATTATAAATGTTCAACAGTTTTGTGTCATAAACGATTAAATAACTACCTATATATTAATGTCATAGGTAGATAGTAAAACCTGATAATATGTAGAACCACATGAACTCCAATTACGATAAAAAAAATAATAACTAGTTTTTATATGTTAATTATTATAACTTGCATTGTAAATAGGTGCATTGCTGCAGTTAACAGGCTGAAATCGGATTACTTTAGAATACGGTATTTTTATAGCATATATAATAATAGGTATAAAAATATATTTTGTGGATCCCGGAAACCTCACTTTCTAAAAGATATTCCGTTTTCGCGTATATTATCCGGCATATTCCCATTTGTACACATTTGTAATAAAACAGTTCCAGTACTCGTGCAGTAGTATATTATACGCAAATTATAAAATAATTTAACTGTTTTATTATATGTCATTAAACTTGAATTTTAAACGTTAAAATTGCCGAGGCGCTTGTGACTTGTGTACAAGTTATATGTAGAAAAAAAAACGCTTGAAGTATCAAATTTTTTAATAATTGAATATCTATTACGGCCTGCTGCAATAGATACAGTGTTTATATTATTATATTATGTACCTATTAAATTACTATAATATAATAATATAATTCAAAAAAAAAACCTATCATCACCTTTAATATGTAGGACTAACTAAATCCAAACGAATTGTTTTCTAACCGTTACTCCGGAAGATTTAATAATTATAACTATTATAATCGGACACGGATAATAGGAATGGACCTGTTGCTGCAGTGGTCGGCAACAGGCGGCGACCGCGGGCCGTATCCGGACCTCGCGACTATTTCACGACCTGTTCCAAAACGACGATTTAATTGAAGATTTTACATGCTTTACATGAGATCTTCCTAAATGTACTCATTCGATATCTATAAAATATTACGATTGAACTGTATATTTATATTATCCCGTCCCGGTTTGCCGATAAAATAAAATATATGGTCTAATTAAATGTAGCCCATCAGTTTGTTCAATAACGTCATGCCGTTCGTGTGTAGTATCTGTGTGTACTATAAGTACGTCGTTCGTGTCGTGATCTGCCGGGCATGTTTGAATCAATTAATTATGTTGTAATAATCATTTTTCTTTTTATTATTTTAATTATATTTATTAATTTATTAATTAAAACTGAATAATAAACGTATTTGTATAAAAGAAGACAAATTGATTCAGGATGTCGTGTTTTTCCCTTACACAACTAACAAGTAGATCAATCAATACTTTGTCATCGAAAATTCAAAAATAAAGAAATAAAGTCATGTGCCTCGTTTTTCTGATGAAAGAATTCATATTGTACAAACGAAATTATGACAACAAACATAAGGTAAAATATTATGCAGCTGCTTTACACGGACATTTATTAAGGGAAATTGAAGCTCAAAAACTATACAGAAAGTTCTAACTGGAGAACAAACAATTTTTTCAAAAGTAACTGTTTGAAATAAAGCCATTATTTCTACTAGTGTAAAAGTAGCTACGTTAATTGAACAAGAAGGAAAGAAATTTACAGACGCAGAATTTGTCAAAAAAATTTTAAAAATTGTATACACTATATTTACAGATTTTTGCAGGTGTTCTATTACAAATAGAAACTGAAATTAAATGTTACATGTTTATGTTATATATTTCAACTAGAATCATAGACGTTTCAATTATACATTAAACATATATAAATATGTGTATACTCGTAATTAGTACGAAATAATTAATTATCTATATAATTAATAAAATGCAATGCTTATGAGTGTGTAAGCGATCCACAGTCAAGTCTATTGAACTCTGTGTGGTTCTTAAATTTGGTATATATGTAATCGACTATATTCAAGAATGTGCGCCTCGAAACCAAATTTTTAAATTTTTAATTTTAAAGAGGGGCTTAAGAAAAACGAATATTTTTTTGGTTTGTTTGAGATTGCCATTGGTTACGGAAAATAAAATAGTTGTTATAATTATTGCATATAATTTTAGACCTGTATTTATATTTGATCAAAACCACCTAAATGACTGTGTTAAAAATATGTGTATATAATTACATTAAACGGAGTTTAAGACAGGATAAATTCATTGACATTGTTTAATTTTTAATGGCCAAAGCCGAGCAGCATCAGCTATAATATTAATAAATAGGTATATCTACCTACTATTTAAAATCAAAGGTCTAAAACAGATGACTCTTATATCATAGGATACATTTAATTATTATGGGTATAAAGAAATTTGAATAATGTATGGTTTCTTTTTCAAACTAATGAAAACGTCATATTACATGTAAATAAAACAAAAATGTTATCGATATTTTAAGCAAATAAATTATGAAGCGAGAGGAAATAATACAGAAGATAATTTCAAATATGTAGTGTTAATAATAATTAATATTAGAGTAGGTAGACCTATTTAAAATGGCCAATAGTAAATTTTAATTCGACGATAAATCATTGTATGCGAAAAACGATTCAGAGTAGTATATAGAGACGATATATTATATCAGCCTCTTTTCCCGAGGATATTTCATAATTTATTTAAATTAATATTAGTTACATTTTTTTTTATTACTAGTAGTAGTAGGTAAGTAGGTACATTGAACTTGTTTTACCAAAACCATCGCATATATTATATTATTAATAATTATTTATTAGGTATAATTTATCATAATATATTGTTGTTGTTATTAACAACTGCAATATATCGTATAATATACCATAGAACGGCATGAATAGGATCGTGGTATGAACACCATATAAACATCTTAATATTAATTTGAATATTTCGAAAATTGCATCGTGCACGAAAAATAATATTAGTGGCCTATATCTTCAATTATTTTTGATATCATAGATAGTAATAATCTGGTTAGTCGGCACGTGTTTAAGACCACTTTAAGTTTAAAAATAAACTAATGATATTGATTACCTATTTACATATTTCGTACACACGGTTTTTTGAACAGATTATTATTCAAACCTTTCGATTACTCGTCATTCGAAAAAACGACCATCGGAGATTTCACACACAATATATTAAATTTTAACACAAAACCGCTTGGTCAACTGTAGTACACGAATGAGTAGATAATTATTATTTATTATATTATAAGTTATAGGCCATCTCCTATATCGTACATACAGTGTTCTACTTAAAAGTGAGTTATTTTATGCATAAAAATCTCAATATACCTAAGTTGTGAATTTATTATTATAAAATATGTTGTTTACGACCATGCAATATAATAAAATAATGCTGTCTGTTTGGGTTTGATTATCGTTTTAATAATATTATACGAGTCGTAAATCGGAGCTGCTTATAAATGGCTATTATATAGATGCAAGCTTAGTCCACTCTATATTATGATGTTTTTGAAATTAAAACACTTCTAACTGTAAAAACTATGCCAAAAAGATCTATTATAGTATTATATAAAGGTGTTTTGTGCGTGTGATAGCATTTATATACTATATTATTACTATTTACAACTATAATATAATAATAAACATAAATATATGACTACGTGCCTACCTGTCCAACCTATACATAGTTATAGGCTGCAGTGGTGTGCAGAAGCCTTTCTGTACGTGGACCTAATTTTCTTACACCACCCCTCAAAAAATAATCAGTGACGCAGAAGTCCAAAAAATATAAAGTTGGGCGAAATATATTTAAAAAGGCTATAATATCAGACTATAATAGTAGACTAAATATTGGTCTCAGTGGTATATCAGTGAGAAGGGTTAGTAAAAATATGAAGCGAGTCAAATTCTAAATTTTCAAAGGATGTCGGGCCGTGCTCAACCTTCAACATAGGATTCAGCGTCACTGCAAATAATATATGTACATTTTATTAAGGTGCCTACTCGTGTGTCTTTATATTAAGGACCAATATTTAGGCAATATTTATTTTCGTCGCCGCCGCCTATGGCATTTGTGTTAGTCGTCAATGATGATTAGTGTGAGTGTAGTACTGTGGTTGTTTATAGGTACCGCAGTGGTGTATACATAACTTTTGTATGGGTAGGGTTGCAAACAAATCATTACGGAAGAAAAATGTTTGAACCTAGGTGGCTAAGTACCTGCATATTATAATAATAAAAAGGCCATGGGGGGGGGCTGATTTAAAATCGTATTATATGGTTTTGAAAATCCAAGTTCAATGCGCTCTTTAAGAAGTGTTTCTCTTTCAATAAAAAAAAAAAAGTATCGAAATCGAATCTTTCTACGAGGCGTGACACTTTTTCTTGTAAGGCATGGTTTTGAGCAAAAAAACAAGTCACGTGAAGGCCGGCCCTCAAGAAAGTTATCATAAATACCATAACATATTATAAAAAAAAAACAATATTATACGTACGAAAAGCTATGCACCCACCCACCCACCCTACTTTCAAGTGGGACCTAAACTCCATTTGCGAATTGTCTACACGCCACTGAATTTATAGAGAACCATATAGTAGTAGTAGTAGTAGTAGTAGTAGTAGTAGTTCCCATTAGAAGGTACTTTAAAGATATATTTTTGGTGCAGTGTTCAAATGTTTTAAATGTTTGTGATTTTTGGTAAGTCCCCGTGTACACACAAATTTATTTAAATAATTAATTAAAGCCAATGTCTGTGTGTGTTTAAGAGATCCACAGTCGACTCTATTGAACTCACGGTTCTGAAATTTGGGTACATATAAGGTAATCCTACACCTCGAAATCAAATTTTTAAATTTTAAAGAGGGGGCCTCTCCACACAGTAATTTGTTGGCTCACGAAAAATGGATATTTTTTTTTGCTTATAATAATAATATTGCCATTGGTTAACAGAAAATAAAATAGTTATTATAATTATTGGAATATTGGATATTAGACCTGTGTTTTATGTTTTATCAAAACTACCCAAATTATTATGTTAAAAATATGTGTATATTGTTTACATTTAATAGAATTCGAGACAGGGAATATCCACTGACATTATTTATTTTTTACGGTCAACGCTGTGCAAGATCAGCTATAATTAATGAACATAACTACTATAGGTACTGTATAAAATCAAGGACATAAAAACGGATGACCTTTTTTCAAATTCACAGTTTTCAACACATTTTTGTCAGAAGATTTAGCATGATGTGTAGTGTCGTAGGCTGCTTTGTATTACTTTTTACTTTTCAACGCATAAATGTTGAATATAGTTACGAAAAACTATAATTTTTTTATATACCTACTTATGTATAATATATCGTTGCTATTAGTTACAAAATGAAAAGCTTTTGGAATTTCTAGAGTAATTTTCCATCTATTTCAGTCAAAGTGTATTCATAAAATATTCAATTCGTTTGAAAAATAAAACAAAAATAAAAAACTTCATTTTTTCAAACACTTTATTTTTGCAATTACTGATTTTACCAGTAACCGAGCAAAATAGGTATTAGAAATAATATTAATTTAATAATTTTACTATTTAAGTAAAACATCTTTCGTTACATTATACATATCTGTAGGTATATGATATTGATGCCATTTAACAAAATAGTGTTTATTTTTTGATAAAAAAAAAAAAAAATACAATATTATATCTTATTATAATAGGTAAAATTATAATAATAATAAATGCTAATATAGATAATATTGAATTGTATACTACATCATTACTATATAATATTATTATCCATATAATAACATTATAATAATTGTTGTATACGTTTTGTATAATACTATGTAATTATAAATTCAACAGATACCAAATAAAATAATTTAAGCTTTAACATCTAAGCGTCTTTACAGTTGATAATCATCGCGGTAACTGCTTTCAAATTAATAACTATACAAGACCGTTATTCTTACGACCTGCCCACGTGCGAATAATGACTGTTTACTTTTACTATAAAACTACGCAATGGCCAATGACTATACTTCAAGATAACATAATATTTAATACAGTAATGTTGCAGTCTATGGTGAAGTTTGAGATTTTGGTATTATAAAATATGGGTTTTGTGAAGAATTTGTCAGTTTCTCGTGGATTTTTAGTACATTTTACTGTTAACAAATTTCACAGTTCAAAAAAAAATATTAAAACAATATTAAAAGTTGCCATAGTAGGAATTTCAGGGCGGGTGCGCTTATTAAAAATTTCTTAATTTCTTTGAAACTTCAACATATGGTCTTCTTCGCTTGTGTTTTATTCAAAACTACAGTATACAATGTATTATAAAATAATTATCTAAGAATAAATCAAAAATATGCGTCTTAGAATAAACCTATATATATATATATTGTATAAATCCCGAGTTCAAAAAAAATGTTTCTATTAGTCTGGGAAATTATGATAATTCATATTGTAAATAGTCGATATTTAAAAACTTGTTTGAAATAAATATATATTTATTATATTATACAGTCATGTCACGGCGAGGTGTGTATTAAGTTACGTGTTTATAATGTTGTCATAATATTATTATATATAATTGGTTGTTATGATAGTATAATTATAAATTATAATCCATTTTTTTTTCAATGTAAAACTTGGTTTATACGCTTGGCCAAAAGCGAATTTGGACTATACAATATAATTAGTATGAACACGAATATTATAATATTGCGCTTATTATTGAAAAACGAATAATTTCGGTGCGCATAATACCTTACAGGCTATCGCTATATAGTATTATATGTATATGCATAGAAACGCCACGGGATCAATTTTATTCAAATATTAAAATATTATATGTTCTTGTTAATATCTTATCAATCAAGCGTTTGTAATGCGAGTAAATTATACGCACTTCTAAATTCTAATGGCCGTATAAAACTGGCAATATGCTACCACTGCCTATTTAAATTCTAGGTATTTACAGTCGGACGGTCGATTTATATATGATTTGCACCGCAGAATCTTACAAGATCATTGTTAACCTTAATTGCTGTAAATAATTAATTAACTCGAACAATTTTAATAGCTAGCTATTATAATGTATCATGGCTCATACGTCATCTTCTTAAAAATATCGAAAATAACGTTATAGCTTCAAATCACTATACTTACGACGCGTCTTCTGAAATGGTTTCTAGTTTTCGTCCCGACATCCCCGCAGCTATTCCATACAATATAGAAAACGATGTTATCGTTTGCATATGCATTGATAAATGTAAACCTATGTCCTTCACAAAACGCCATTCACCTCGTTTATTCTTCTATCCAATTAAGGACACCGTCCTTTCCTCGGTTGATAGTGATGTTTGCGATCTTGGTACCCTAGAGCCCGTATTGATCACATTACATGCAAGGAAAATAAGGTGTTAGGTTTTATAAAAAGAATCGCTGGAGAGTTTAAACTGTTAAGGTCTTTAAAGACACCATACTGTACACTAGTCAGGCCCATCCTTGAATATGGTTCCGTGATGGCGTGGAATTCTCACTCAATGGTATACTGCCAGCAAATCGAACGAATTCTGAGTAAATTTCTCAGCGTCGCTGGGTAGAAAAGTTGAATATCATCCATCCACCTTGTAACTATGACCCAGTGCTCCAAAACTTGAATCAATTATCTCTGGCCGATCGCCGACTTGCTCGTTACTTAATCTTAGTTCAAAATCTCATGTGTGGTAAAACTGATTCTCCTTCTCTTCAACGTGTCAATTTCAGAGTTCTTGCGCGTCCTACCCGTAGCATTGCTCAGTTCACCGTACAGTCATGTTCTACAGATTTGACACTTTAATAATAAACCTCTCACTCGTTGTATGAGACAGACCAATCCTGACACCATATTCTCTGACTTTAATTGATTACAAATTTGTTTTCTTTTTTATCGTGTATTGTATATTTATATGTAATTTTGCAAATTTAAATACCAATTACTGTATTGGTCTCCGCCCGTCATGTTAAATAAAATACATTACATACTGCAATTAGGTACATCATGTTATAATATGCATGACAGCGTTTTTTCTTCTTATAAACGCTTTTTATCCGTTCGTTTTTCGACGAGAATGCATTCAAATATCATTTGAAGCCATCCAGGCCTGATTTCGTTTTAACGGCTATAATTGATTTCATGGTCTTATAGTATTAGCCGACGAACACACTATTTATAATCACACGACTCGACAAAATCAATGTAAGTAATATCCTAATGCTCTCAAAATGTTTTTTTTTCCGTAAACAACGCGCGCAGATTTGTGTCAACGTTTTTTTTTTTTAAACAATTATAACAAACGGCAAAAAATAGATCAATGTTCACCACATATTATTTGTTTAATTCGTCATCAGTTATTTAGTAGGTTCGATAATTAATAAGATTATTAAAATTAAAAAATATTTGTAGGTATACACGACATTATACTACTTAATTTTTATTTTTTTTTATACTAAACTCTATTTGGGGCTCTGCCTTTGGCTCGCTTTGTTTTCCAACCCCCTGAGAGGTCAAATCGTCAAGACCCCCATCAATCCACGTCGATTCCCCTTTGCATCTTGAAATTTAATACCTGAAATTTTAAATATTTTAAAATAAAAACTTAGAAGATAAAATATACAAAACATTTTTAAATAAAAGAGAGTTTTAAGATTTTAAGTATTTATACAGATAATAATAACTATTCGTTTATTTGTTGATTGTCAAGACAATTATTATTTTTTAGAAGGTAAAATAATATGTATAAACATTTTTTGTATAATAATAAATAATATATGTGGCGTTATATTACCTATTTTAATTTACATCAAATTCGTATATAATATTCTAATTTAATATTTACACTCCCTTAAATTTTAACTTCTAAGCATATGTATACAAAGTGCAGCAGAAAAACTGACGAATAAAAATAAAAAAAAATGATATAAGTTAAACGTATGAAAAAATTATGAGAATGATATGGATAATAAATAATTTAAGATTTACACATGTCTAAAAATTCCCAAAAATAATATTTTGAAAAAAGTTATTACAGTTCAAAATGATTTACTCCAAAAATATTAATATTTTAAAAAATTGTACATTTAATGAATTCGAAATTTTAAGTACATATGATTTGTCTTTTAGTTTATCTACTATATAATGTTGGCTTTGAATCACCATTTTGTAATTAAAGTTTTAAAAAAATTTTACATGCCAGTAATATATATGTTCATAAGGTATCCATTGCGCGCCAAACGCGCTATTTTGTTTAATTCTCTTAGTTCCATTAATGTGCCTCTCAATCTTTCCTCCATCCTCAACTCCAATTCGGAAATAGTCACAAACAAAATTATTAATTTTATTTTGGAGGCTGGTTTTATTACATGATTATTTAATGTACTCTACTTTATATACTTTTTATTTTTATGCTTAACTCTTTATATATTTTTAATATTGTATTCTATAGAATTGTTTCTATTTATGTTGTTCAAATAATTGTCGAGCTGTAATAGTTATACTAAAAGCTAATAAAAAAAAAAAAAAGGTATCCATAAAATTTTTTTTCTGAGGAGATGGGGGTCGTTTTAAAAAAGTGTACTGAAATTATTTTGATATTAGTTGTGTATTTTGTTAGGCTTAAATGTTTTAATAAAACACAAACAACATTAGCTTTAATGAACAATGTATTATTACTATGTCTTCATTTGAAATAATTCGTTGTGGAAAAACTATTCTATAAACTTTCACATAGTATTATATTATGTATGTTGACGCGAATATTGAGTTTATTTGGAATGAGCTATGATACCTTTTTTCAAAGTACAAAATGTCATATCTGGAAGCAGTGAGTTCCAAACTTTTACAGTTGGTGAGTTTATTTTTTAGAAATAATAAATAATTTTATTTTTGCCTAACGCAAGATTAAAACAATAAAATAAAAATATTTTAGCGTGTTGTTAAAATTTGGCCAACGCACCACTTTTGGCACGCGTGGCCATAGGTTTGACACTCCTTTCTATGTAAATCAACATTAAATCATATCATATTAAATCGGTTTTTATTAAATTAAATACCCATATGGCTGAATAATTATGCGGAAATCGTAATGACGACAAAGCTGTTATGCGTGTCCACTGTCCACGATTTGTAATGTGCCTATGCACGCAATATAAATCAAGAAATAGAGTGCATTACTGCAGTGATTTAAATCTGTCGACGAGCTTGAAATTTTCCAGGCGATACTGATTGTTGGAATTAAAATAAGTATATCTATACAGTTTTTTTCAACTTATGATGATAATATCAACCGTCGAATATATTATAATATTATTTCGATTTACGATCGTTGTTTTATTATAATATTATATTTAGGTACCCATGTTACGATGAGGGGCACAATTTAAAATTTTTCATTTAAAACAAGCGTGTCGATTGATTTTAATTATTTTAAAACTATTATATCTAGGTATGAGTTTATGGAGGAAATGAGGAATATATAGAAAATTCGTGAACAGCATATTAATATATTTTTTTTTTAACTTTTACACGATAATTAAATATCTATAAAGACAAGTTATATTATATAATATGGTTATAAGTGGCAATTAGTAACTAATAGATTTTATTAATTAGAAGGTATCTATATAGAATTTTCAGGAATCAAGTTTTTTTTTGTACGAATAAACCTCAGCTGAATATATTAAATTACATTTAAACTGTCATCGACAATTTTTTTTATTGCTTTAATTACACTCAATGATAATAATGTTATATAAATAAAATATTTTTTTTTTATTGAACGATGTGGATTGTTCTTTCACTTTTCAATATCGATTATTGCATCTTGCTATTTTGTAGCACTTGCAACTAATACAATAATAGACAATAGGTACATAACGAAAATCTAAACTGAACTGTAATTGATAACAAATCTAATAAATAAAAAAATTAATACTTAGTTATACCTAAATCTCATATGCATAATATGCTGATCGGAAGTATATATATTATATTATACTACGCAATAAAATGTACTTTTATTATTCTCGGTAGCAAGCTAGTTGAATGTACTCTTCCACCTTTATTTTTACCGTGTCTTATTGGCCTGCCGTACAATTTACAAACACATCATTAACCGATACATGAAAGTTAAAATTAATTATGAAAACCATATATGAGGGCCGAAGGTGACATAATGAAAAATGCCAATAATACATTTTGGGTATTATTGGCATTTAAAGAAAAATTTATGACAAAACTCACTATTTTCAAACAATAGCACATTCAGAATAAATTGGTCAACATACAGTATATATGTTATAAAAATATGATGGATATTTTTTCAAAAACAAATTATTAATTTATAATAGACTCATAGACTCATTCAATTTTTATTGAAACTATTTTTTATAATTAAGTATGAGGCTAGGTATTAAAAAATATTTATTTATTAAATGTTAAGGTGACATTTCGTGTTACATTGTTACATGAAAAAGTGCAAGTCTTATAAAATGTAGGTAATCCATTAATAATATGTACCTAGAAAAAAATGAATTTACTGTGACATAGTACTTTTTGTCTTCTTCTTCACTCTCTCTCACACTCTTATGTAATTCTCTCTTCATTCTGTCTATCCATTTCTCTTCGGTCTAAATCTCCTTCTTTTCCCTCCCACCTCCGTACTGCCCCTATACCGATAGTGCCTATATTTATAAATAACTATGTGCACTATAATAATTTAATCATAATATATAACATGTTATAATCATTTGATAATAAAATCTGGAATATTGGTGGTTTGGCAGGTGAAATGCGAAGTGGGAGCTGAGGCTGACAAATTGAAGTATCGACGACTACGACGAGGACGAAATTCACGAAACAGCAGAGAACATGGTGTTGCGCCCATACGAGGAATACAGTGGTTACACGATGGACAACTACCCGCAAAACGTCGGCGGTGGCCATCATTTTTACGAGAGCATCAAAACTGAATTGGAAAGTTTTCGGTTGCGTGGCGTGGACGGAGATTTTTCGGCGTCGGTGGCGGCCGCGTCCGAAGCGCGGCTCAGCGACGACACCAGCTCTATAGCATCGAAGAAACGAATAGATAGCATGTTCAAGACGACCGCTTCCGTGGCGGGCGATACAAAGAGGACGTTTGGCCTCCGCACCGGCCGTCAGACCAAATCGTTGGCCGGCGACAGTAACCACTACGATGGCAGTACAGGCGGCGACTATTTCGATTACGGTTATGCCGCCGGCGCCGACGATAGAAACAACAACAACAACAACAACAACAAGAATACAGTACAGGAGAAGATCGAAAAGATGTTTGCGGAAATCAGTTCCTCGGAACTCGACACGGACGTGTCGATGGGCTCCTCGGCAGTGGGGATGGAGACCGGAAGCAACAAATTCCACGTACAGTACATAGGGTGCGAGGGGCTGTCGGGCAAGATATCCTCGTTGGAGGGCCTCCAGAAGCCAGTCCGGGACATGTATTTTGGTTACCGGGAAAACCAACACCATTACCGCGGTGGCGGTATCCCGAAGCGCAGTTATTACTGCAATGACGAAGACGACGAGGTGCGGACCGACGCGCGGCGTGACTTTTCCGGGCTGTTGGAGATATCGGCAACTGGTCTGACCATCCGGTACAGGAACGAGATGGGCGACACGGAGCAGCGGACCAACGCGTTCCCGTCGATCGCCGTGTGGGCGGCGCTGAAGTACGTGTGCCGCCGTCGGTCACCGCCACCGCAAAGGAGAATCGGCGGAGAAGCCGCCGCGTCCTCCAGCACCGGTTACGAGTTTGCTTTCCTGCCGCTGATCGCTGATCCCGACGGCTCGGACAAGGCGCCGCTGTTCCAGGATATGGACGCCGGTGACAGGGCCCGGCTAGACGCGGCCGGCGACCACGCGCCCGTGTTCGCGGTGGTAACACGCGCGGCCGGCAAACGGCTCGAGTGTCACGGGTTCGCGTGCGAGACGGAAAACGACGCGCTGCTCATGGCGGCCAACCTGTACGGGGCCCTCGTGACGGCCATGTCTTCGGGCGCAGCGGCGGTAGACGCTGACGCGCCCGCGGCTGGTGAGGGAGCCGGCCGGCGGACCACTCCCACGGGCAAGCGAGTCATCCGACAGCGGAACGGGTTCACGAGCATGAGCAGTACGGCCGGTTCGAGCGTGGTAGGCGGCGGCGTGGGGGAGGAGGCTCCCGCTCTACCGCCACCCCGTCCGCCACGGCGGAATAAAAAGTCGTCCACGTCGTCCGTCGGCGCCGTGTTGTCGGCCGTCGACGACGGTGCAAGCATTCCGTCGGCGATGACGTCGGCGCAGGTAGACGATGGTGGCGGCGGTGACGTGTGCAGCGGCGCCAAAACGTTTCTGTTGACCGTCAAACAGCCGCCGTCGCTTCAGCGGGGTGTGTGTAACAGTAGCAGCGCTACGGGCTCGGCGGCAGCAGCGGACGTGCAGTCCCGTGTCACCAGTCAGCAACGCTCGGACGGTGGAGGTGGAGGCGACATACTCACCAAAGTGGCCATACCCAGAAGCAGGAGTTTCCTGAACTCTAACGGGTTGGCTTCCACCAAGTACTCGAGGCGGGTGGCCGGTTGCGGCATCGAGACGGCCGCGGCCGACAGGTGCCGTCGAAAGAGCAACGGCAGCGGTATCATTGGCTTCTCGGACATGTTCAACGAGTTGCGCGCGCAAGAGGGCCTGAACAACATGGACGACATACTGAACGCCATCATCAACGTGGAGGGCATGTCGTACAACGACCTGAAGCCCATTTACAAGGAGTTTCTGATGAAACTGGCTCTGACGCTCACCAAAGATGAGTTGTACCAGCGGACCAAGAAGATAATGACGGAACAGAAACGCAAGCGGAACAAACGGCGTCGTCCAGCGGTCGTTTCACCAGCGGCCGGCCGCGGGCGGCGTCTAAACGACAAGCTGCGCAATGCGTTCAACTTGCGGGCGGCCAAGTCGCAAATCAGCGCCGTATTGTTACCGGAATTTTGCAAGCGCAAAACCCGGAATAGGGCGCCCCGGAAACAACAACAACAACAACAACAACAACAACTACTGCAAAAACATAATCAACAACAACAACAACAACAACAACAAAGACGACGCCGGTGTTCGTGTTTGGCGATCGCAGGGTTGTACACCGCCGCCCGACCAGCAGACCGGAAACCGGAACGCAAGTTCCAACGCCGTGCCGCCGCGGTCAAACGGTCGGCAGTTTTATCGGCTGGCAAAGGCCGCAAGATGTCGGCCACGTCGTCATCGCCCATCTGCAGCACTTCCGACGACAGTGACTTTTTCGCGGCCGCGGCGATACGGCAACGGCAACACCATCAGCTCCAACAACAACTGCTGAAGCAACTGCCGCAGCTCTACAAGAAGACTTTAAACAAGCGCGGCAGTGGCGGCGGTGGCGGTCGAGGAACGGCTACGGCGTCCGAGGCCGGTTGTCTGCACCGCGCGTCCAGCGGTTACTTCAGCTGTTCCGAGTGTAGCGCGGGCGGTGCGGCAGACGACGACGGGTGCAGTTGTTGCGGTGACGGCGTGACGGAACCGACCACGTCGTTGGTGTCGTGCAGCTGTGACTCGGACAGCTGCGCCGACAGCGACAAGTGTTACTGCGGTCGGCCGCGGCGCCCGCGGAACATATTCGACGAGCTCAAAAGCCGCGGGTTCGCGGCGTCCGAGTCAAGCGTGTCGCGAGCCGACTCGCCGGGCACCGCGTGGAAGAAGAACGAGCTGCTCATGCTGCTGCAGCAACGACACGACGATAGCGGCACCGGTACGGGCGGCCAACTGTCACCGGCGGCCGCGGGCGGTGTCAGGTGCGGCATCGAACCGTCCAAGAGCATTGAGTACCTGCAGATGACGCGTCGGGCCTGTCCGAGCGCCGGCGTCAATTCGGCCGCGGCGGTCGGTTCTTCGTCGTCGCCGTCGTCGTCCCTGTCCGCGGCCACCATGTACTCGTCATCGTCTGCGGTGCACCAACGCCGGCCGCAACCGCCGCGCGGAGCCAAACACCACCACCGCCGGTCCGGTTCGAGTGGTTCGGACAACTTTCGCGCCATCGATTACGCCCTGTTCGCAGCCACCGCCGACGGCGCTGCGGGGCCCCGGAAGTCGCGCGGCTGCGGCGGCAGGCAAAATCACCGCCGTCCGGATTGCGCGCCGGGCAGACGGTCGTACAGCTCCGAAGCGGTGCACATGGTCGGCTGTCGGGTGCAGTACGGCGACCACGCGCGACAACAGCTCGCACCGCCGCAGCAGACGAAACAGACCGCCGCCAGGCGACATTCCGTTCACGACAGCGGCAATGACGTGCTGTCCACATTTTTCAAATCGGGCATCAAAAACTCGTTGGGCTACTATCCGTGACAACGCACGCCCCGTTCGTGTTGAAGTGGACGAGATCGTTTTCCACAAGTGGTTGTCGACATTTTTTAAGACGTTACCATCGCCTGTGTACAGTGTTAAAAAACAAACACCGAAAAAACGGTTTAATCGATTTCATCTCGCGTCAATAATTATATATATATAATGTAGTTTGGCTATATTTTCGGTTATCTCGACCTATCTACAATTTTCCGGTAAACTATTGATATTTCGACAACCGCTGGCTTACAGCACACGCTGCTTATTTGTATTGTCTTACGAACACAGTTTTGTGTAATCTAAAAGACAAATAGAAATCACAATAGGTCTGATAAACTACACTTAGACCGTAAAGCATAAAATATCATATTATATAAAAGCGATGTACTACTACGATTGCAGCGTCCGCATACCGATTTTCTGCAACGCGCATTTTCACCTCTCTGGAAATGACCGCGAAGAGGAAAATTTCCGTGACTTTTCCATAGCGATATACTATGTTATTTATTAACCATAGTATTTTATCGAAAAGACCAATATGTAGGTCACAAATACAAATTATACTCAAGAAACAGGTATTTTGGAAATGTAATAAAAAAAACAAAAAGTAAGCGAGTTAACTTAACACGCTATCCTGTGCGTGATTAATGATTATTATTACCATTATGTGTAAATTTGTTTTTTTCGCATATGCTTTACGCATTAAATCTCGTTAAGCTGAACTATTTCGTCTTGTAGATTACAATAATATTGTCCTTAAATAATATAATAATATTTAAGTACCTATATGACGCAGTATTAACATGCTGTAGTCGCAAATATCAGAACTGAGTTTACCAGAAAGTTGTGTGAGTCGTCGTAATAACCGATAAATACCTTACACTTCATCTCATAATGAAATAATCCACCAGTAAATATACAGTCACCCAGCCAACCACCATACATTTCGAATATGAGTGTCGACAAACACCTGTAGGCACCCTTCGTGGTCACCACTATAGGGTCTCAACGACATTTTGATGTCTCATCATCATTATTATTTCTTATTATATTATTTAACTGTTACATATTTGTTTTTTCAAGTTTAGGTAAACGCTCGTACGCGTTTACGAGTTCATGCAGTTTGTTCTGTAAACAGCTAGAGTTGGGCAAATTTTTATCTAAACACCTAATTACTCGAATAAAAAATTATTCGAAAAAAATGTTTTTTTTTTGTTAGAATACCCAATTATTATATTTTAAAATTATTTGAATAATTTTTTATTAGATTAATTGTATTTAAAAATTATTCAAATAAAATTTTATTTAGATGATTGCTTAAACAAAAATTTATTCGAATAATGCCCTACTCTGTGACTCTAAAAATATATGTTCATCATGTACATATCATAAATATTATCTAAGCTATAATATCATAATATACATTACCTAAATGTTATAATATAATTTTTGTGCATTTGAGCAGTAAGTAGAGACCTCCTATGCATATTTTGATTCGACACGATCTTTATTGCTAAGTATTTTGAGTGCAATATAATATAAAACGATATAGATATATTATCTAGTACGTAATACACATTGTATAAGCATATTGTTTTTAAGATTAGGATTAAAAATATATTATATTATATTATTGTTTAGAGTAGGTACCATTTCTATCATTCTATAATAATAGCTATGCTTTTGTGTAGTGAAATAATTTATGACTAAGTATTGTATCGTAATTCGTAAGTAATATTATTTAAAACTTAACGTTTACACTATATGTCTAATGTCTATAGTTTAATAGACTATTAAGTCTATTATTAGATAGATACCTATTCAGTATTCTGAGGATATTAACGCCTAAATTTCAACATTTTGAAAAACCGAATATTTGGTTGTATAATAATGTGCTGCAAACAGCTATTGTGCTTTTAAATTTCAGGAAAAGTCAAGTCACATAATATTATGATTACTTATTGATTCAGTATTTGTTTCCCTTCAATATATAACTGCTGATCAAAAATGGGATTCTAAACACACAAGAAATGATTCATTTTTTTAATGCAATAGATTTATTAGTTATTTTTTAAACAGTTTTCGTGTTGTTGAAATGTGTAGATAAAATTTAAATTATTTATTTATTTTTACGAACTAATATTTATTGTCTTATTTTGGAATATAAGGTTTTGTACTTTTTATATTCTGAAGAATTTTTAGGTTATCGTTATATTGATATTTATTGAAACGCTGATTATTGAATAAACTGTATCCATGTTTATTACTAATTGTATAATTTTGATTAATTCAAAGTTTATAATAAAAGGTAGTAAGGTACCTATGCAAAATTGTAAAGCACAGGAAATTATATTTCTATATTATAATACTTACCTATAATTATACTGCATTTGTATTTGTCTACTTTTAAAACATTTTACTCTTCGAAATGCTCAAATTGTTATTAACTGTTGTTGTTAATGTACTCTTGGCACGTACATATTTCGTATACAATGTATATTTTTTTTTATGTACCTACCTACATACAAAAATGAATTAAATTATAGAAAATCAAAATTGCTGTATTTATTGTAATTGATATCATATAATATAGTTCTTTTAAAATGTCTAATTATTATAAGTTTTTTAATGATTTGATTTTTTGTTTTTATTTATGAAATATCAATAAAAATTATTATGCGTTAAATTGTTAGACTTGGAGTGAACATGGATTATATTATTGACAAACATATATACTCATAAGCTTAAAGGCGTCCGTAGATATTGTTATTCATACATTTTAAAATCGATTTAAGGGACATAGTAATATAGTTTAAAAACGGATAGGTTGGTCATTGAGAAATAAGAATTTTGTTCAAAGAGAGGATGAAGATTTTTTTAATCGAGTTTGTTTATAGAGCAATCATCACCACGGTTATTGGAGAGGATACAGTCACAATTACAATTCAGTCACAATGTGGCCATTTTCTTTACCAAAAGAGGGGCACTTTTTAGAATAACTGATAACTATATGGCTATATTGGATGAAATCATAAAATGCTATTACTATTTATTTACCACATTAATTAAGTTTACTTTTATATAAAATTAATATTTATGAATATTATAAAAGGGAAATGTTGGTAACTGCTCTTCTGTAAAGTAGGTGTCAAGTGTACTGTATACCTTGTCACTGTAATAGTGTAACGTATGTGTCAAACTAAAATTCAATGATAAATCACTGCATACGAAAAACGATTTTGAGTGAAGATAGTCAGCTTATATTAAATCATGAATTTTTTTATATTGCTATTAAAGGTATTTTTTATCTATTAGGATTAAGCAGTTGAATTAATTTTTGACGAAGACATTTCATTATTTTATTATTAATATTTAATTGTTATAATAATGATAATACAATTTTAAAAAGTACCAAGATTTTTTTAATTTTGACCAAAATTACCAACTAGATTCAATTAGCAACCAGAAAACCTTCATCAAAGTTATAGATTACAGCATTTACTATTAAAAAATTATCTTCACACACATTATTGTTAATATCAATAGTTATCACTCCGCTCTGCTCAGAAACTAAAAGAAAAAAATAAATTTTAATACTTTTTATAAAACTTAGTAAATTGTAGCTATACATACACGTTTTTATAATTTACAATTTTAATTAGTTATGACTGAATAATGATAGTGGTCGCTACATCAATGGTATAAATTTATTAACTAAAACCATGAACTATATAAAGTAAAAAATGATTTACATACAAATTAAATAAAAATTAAAAATGCAAGATAATCACCGCTTATTGTGAGATGTTTGGTCAGACTAACCATTTCATTTTGATTGTGTCAGAGTATTACACATTTTTATAAACTAATAAATGGAAATTAGGGGTAAATTAGGGAAAAACATTTTATTATATAATATACATTACATGAAATATTAATAAGATAGCTTATTTGTATAAAATAATTTAAACTACCTTATTAATGTAACAACCAAATCAAATTATATAACACATTTTACATTTTACATATCAATATTTATTTTATAAAGTAATGATTATAACATAATCAGTAGTAACTTTGAATATAATGTATTAAATAATGTGTTTTAAAATACAAAATTCACAATCTTAAATGGGATGAATTATTTTTTTTTTTTTTTATTTTTTTTTTTATTTTTTTTTTTTTTTGTTTTTTTTTTTAATAAATTATGTTTTGCTTTGTATTCGCCCAAAATATCAGGACAGTTTTTTAAATGATCTTCTGGTTCCCATGTATTGTCGTTCAAAGGACATTTTTTCCATTTTATATAATATAACAATTGACCATGGACAATTTGGTGAAAATATATTTTTTCCACTTCATATTCTATTTCTTCATCTGAAAAAATATATGATATGTAAAATTTATTTTATATAGTGTTCAATACCTATACTTATAAGTATTTTTATTAAATTCAAATTTTTTAAATATTAAATTTAAAGCACTTAGTACATTTTTTATTAAAATCATATCCTTATATACTTTTTCTTTTATTTAACACTATGAATATAAAGTTAGGAACACTCCAAACATTTCCAACAAAAGTTAAAAATACTCTTTAAAATAATTTACTTATAAGGAAATGAGTAGGAACATTTATTTTAACAGAAATAATTATATTATAATAAGACTAATAAGATCCATAATTAGATTTGACATTTGCAACAATTGAATTTGTTGCGAAAACATGCATGTTATTGACTTGTATAATATATAATTTAAAGAAAGTGTACAAAATATCATTAGTTATATAGATATGAAATAAAAACATTAAAAATGAAAATGTTATGGTATAGAATATTTGAAGCGCTCGGCCGAACAACGGGACAAGCGCCACTGAGCGCATTTTACAATAGACGCGTTTAAAATATTACGGACCATTTCTTAAAACTTAACTTAATATTGCCTTTTAATCTATTTCTTTGTAATTTCAGTGCGATAGTGAACATATACAATAAATTATACCCGTGCCCCGTTATTCCACCGATAAACGCAATAATGCCGAGACTGGCGCTTGTCCCATTGTTCGGCCGAGCGCTTCATTTGTATTACAATTATTAGTTATGACAAGAACTTATCTGGAGCGATTTGAGATTTGGCACAGTTACTACCTATGAAGTATGTAAAAAAAAACATTACTATTTTTAAAATGTAAGCGGAAATTATGAAGAGCTCCTCTGGTTCACAATAATTGTTTTCAGAGTTTATGTAACCAATAACCACTAATATCTACCAAGCCAAATGTGGAGATGCTCCATGATCTCCATCATTCTTTTTAATATTCTACATATACACAAAGATTTAAAACAATTTATAAATGCCATTATTTAATAAAAACTTAAATAATCATATGTTATACTAAACTATAATAATAAAGTGAAACTTTTACAGAACAAACTTCTATCTTACAAAATATTTTTGAGAACCATAACCTTCATTGTTAATTAAACGTAATTATATTCAACAAATTTCTCTATGATACAAATTTGTATTGTTACCCATGAAACTGTTAAATGGAATTTTTATTGTGTTATTTATTGTATTACACAAACACACAAAATTGTGTCTATGAATTATATAGGTACAACTGTGAAGTTGAGGTCACAATTTGTTTAGTTTTTGATTAAGATGTCATCAAATTCAAGTTACAAAATGCAGAAAAATAATTACTGAAAAAGTGTGATTTATTGTATATTTCCCTAAAAAGTTCTGAATTGACTGTTACATGACGGTTGATGTGACTGTGTAGCTGCAACACCTAGTGCACAAATCTTGAATATTGGGCAAAGTTATTGTTAGATAAAAGCCAACAGTACTTATAGTAGCATTTCTGGAAAAACTTCAAATAAGGAAAGGGAGCGAATTTTAACATAACCATAGCACAAAAAAAATGTTTTCATTCTCTTGCTGAAGACTGTTCAAGCATAATTTTTGTTCTAAACTTTTATAATAGTACTTATTTGTTATCACCCTACACCAAATAACACCATATAAAATAAATACAACCATATAAAATTAATCTCCTCGCCACTTTAGTTTGTTATCGGCCCCGCCATAAATAAAATAAACAATAAAAATAAAAAAAATATATTGTACTTATAAATTAAGAAAAAATATTTCAATATTTAATATTATTGTATGTATAAAAAAAAAATACTACAAAGGATGCCAGAACTCTGAAATAACTTTTAGGGTAGTTTCAAATGCATCTTGTTCCCCGAGACGTGTTCTTGACATAAATTCTGCCAAATACGATTTCAGAAAATTTCTATTAGATCCACGATGCTTTTTACTTCCCCATTTAGCAGAATCCCACAACCTCTTGATGTTTTGGGTGTGTATCTCAACCCTATGTCCGAATCAACAAAATTATAGTTATGGTTAACAGTATTACGTTGGAAATCCACTTGCTGCAAATTATTATAATCTTTCCAAAAATCTGACAGAATTATTGAGCCTTGTCTTATAGGTAACAATGTTTTTGACGATCAACCTGGTACACTAATTATAAAACACACTTCGGTTTCCTGAGGTATTCCTCCGAAAATCGAATGCTGTGGCGGAATACGTCTAACGTTACTTTTTCTACGCACAAATAAACTCTCATTCACTTTGACAAAAAGACCGGGACCATCAATTTCTTTATTTTGGTTATTTTCTAACTTCCATACACATACCTCATGTAGATAATTACTGCAATCGACCACGGCATTTTGTCTCATTTCAAGTTCGTTTATAAAATGTTACTGAAAAAATTTCTCGGCCCAGTAGTATATGAAATGAACACAATTGTGTGTATTGGTAGTCTAGAACCAGTTGGCCAATATTATTAACTCTTAAACCCTTTTTCTTTCGACAACTTTTTTTAACACCGCCATCGCGATCCCTTAATAAACATATGGCCATTTTCAAACATTTCACAAACTTTAATTATATGACTTTTTTTTGTAAAAAGGTAATTCCAGTATCATTGTTGAAAACAATTGTAAGTAATTCACTAAAATTAATTTTGTCCTTTTAAATTTAATTATTCGTATTGGTTTGAATGAAGTAATGTAACAACGAAAGCCAGTGAGAAGCGGCCTACCGATATAATACGTCTTAACCTACTTATATTATAAAATGTAGTTATTCCTAAAATATTTCTTAAAATAGATCATCTATCAAGAGGTAAACACGATAATCGTAGGAACAATAACGGCACACTACACGACTATATGACGGGGATACAACAAACAAGAGTGGCGGGGAGACAAATTTAATACGACGTACTGGAGGCCAATAACAAGTATCTTTATAATATTAAATATTTGCCATAAATCGGGTACCTGTTGTTGTTTAATATTAGAGTGTAAAGAAATAATCGAATACCCGGGGGGCGGTCAGGCGATCGTTCCCATCAAAACCACCGCTGTTCGTCTGTTCACATTTTAATCTATTTAGAATGAGGACAACTTTACTAACCGTCGGACATGATGTCGGCTTCTCTGCAGTCAGGTTATCGGCTGTTCAAAATTCAATTGCCTTTTCGTCGTTTTACACGAAAAGGTAAATAAACGAAAAGAGAACGAATCAGAGGAACCGCAGCGATGGTCAACGGTATCGGTTTGTCAATCTGGAGCGTGTCGGCAGACGAAGGAAATGATGTGCAGAAGATCGGCCGTAGCAGCGTGTCGGAAGAAAAATAACGATTAACGATCACCTTACATGGTATCATAAAACAATATAATTGATATCACGGGCGGCTAGAACCACGGTTGTAGAGTGAACCGTGGCTAGTTTTTAAAAATTGAAACGGGCGCAGTGCCGCGCTCTATTGGTAGAAACATTCTCAAAACGGTATATTTAAAATATTTTTGGATACTATAATTTTCGTAAATTTTTTTCCGACTGAAATATAGCCCTCCAATTATACCACGGGCCACGGCCTTAGAATACTAAGATTATATCTGGGGCTTGGGTCAAAAAGTAGGGCCAATCTCCCTTTTTGGCGAAAATGAGTTAAATGGCCAATCGTATAAAATTTTATACGCTTCTAGTGGTAAAAAGGTGTATCTCAATAATCATTAGTGTGGGATCTGAGAAGACCAATGTCATGAAAAAAATTACTTTTGCTATTTCAATAAGGGCCAATCAGACTTCAGCCATTATTGATACAACGAAATTATAAAACTATGGGGCATATGTGATCATTGGCCCTTTTACAGTTTAAATAAAATTGTTGTATTTTGTAATTGGCCATACTGTACTTTGGCAGTGATAACAATTATAACATTATAATGATTATTAATAGTATATTATGAATTATAATAATTATGTTGGCATACTGCCAAATAATACATAATATTATTAGTTATTCAGATAGAAAAAAGATTAAACAATATTTCCAGAATAAAAAAATATTATAAAATCAGATGTTTATAAAACAATACTTGGATGGTAACAACTAACAATGTCATATTTTTAAATGTAACTACTAAATATTATAAAGATTGATTATATTTTACTGAAGTGTGAACTTATAGTGAAATGTAAACTTTTTTTAGTAAAACTGTATTTCAAATTATTAAGCACAATGAATAGCAGATCAAAACGGCTTGTAGCAATGTGCAACAATATCAAAGGTATTTTATTTTAAAAACTATACATTAACCTATTGTATAATAAATCATAAAAGATGAATATAATATAATATTATTATAAAAAATTTACTTTAGTTACCTATTTATAATGTTTTAATTTAGCTCTTAAGTCCAGAATTGTTAAATAATTCGGAAAATGATAGTACTTCAATTGAATACGATGATTCAGGTGATTATAATCCTCTTGGTACAAAATTTGACAGTGAAAATTCTTCCAATGAAGAAAGTCATGATGATATCCCAGTTAATAGCAATGGTAACATTTTTAAATTTTTTTGGGTTGAGTAACTTTATAAGCTATTAATTTTCTATTATAATATACTGTAGATTTAACAGAAATTAATCCTCAAGATGCATTTATGAATATATCTAATACCTCAATGCAATATGAAGATAATAATATCATTATTGAGGAAGTTGAAGAAATTGATGGGCCTAATGTTGTGCAATCTAGTGTTCCAAATTTTAAAGGTGGAGGTAGAAAAAAAGTTGAAGTTCAAAGCAGGAAACGCAAAATAAATCCTGATTTTTGGGTTAAGAATATCAGGAAAAAACTAAAGGTACAAGGTAAAGAATATAAAACTAAGAAAGGTAAAGTGGTCCCTGCTAAAATAATCAAAGCACCATGCTCATGTAAACGAAAATGTTTTGACAAAATAAATTTTACTCAAAGATTAATCATATTTGAAAATTACTATACACTAACATTAGAGGGGCAAAATCAATTTCTATCAAGTTCTGTACAAGAGATCAGTAAAAAAACTGAACGTATTAAAAAAAATAACATTGCTAGTAGGAGGCAATTTACAAAAAAATATTTTTTGACCAAAGAAAATGAAAAAATTGAAGTATGTCAGGTAATGTTCATGAACACACTTAACGTAAGCCTCAAAAAAAATAAGAGTTATTGTAGCAAAAAAATCCTCTACTGGTTCCGGTGTATGTTTACCGATGGTAAAGGGCATCACTCTAATCATAACAAAGCACCTGATGATGATAAAGACATCATTAGAAACCATATCAAAATGTTTCCTGTAAATAATAGTCATTATTCAAGAAATGATACTTCAAGAAAATATTTTTTGAATTATGATCTTTCAATTAGCAAAATGTATCAACTTTATAAGACACATTGTGTTGAAAATAACTATAATAATTTGAGTGAATTTATGTATAGAAAAATATTTGTGGAAGAGTTCAATTTGGCTTTTAAAAAACCTAGCAATGACACTTGTCAATTATGTGATAAATTAGAAACCGTAATCAAGTGCTCGACTGTGTATGAGGAAGTACAAGGCTCAATAAAAGAAAAAGATGAACATTTAAAAATGGCAGATATGGCCTACCAGGAAAAAAAATGATAAAGCTGTAATTAAGATTAATAAACAAATACTCACAGTTTCATTTGATTTGCAAAAATGTTTGGCTGCACCGTCATTATACAGTGGCCTTTCTTTTTATAAACGTCAATTATGGACATTCAATTTGACTGTGTATGAAACATATGGAAATAAAATTTTATCATACTGTTATTTATGGAATGAAACTCAAGTATCTTGAGGTGGTCAGGAAGTTGCATCCTGTATTTATAAATATATACAAGACAAAATGGAGGAATTCAATGATATCAAAGAAATAATTTTATACAGTGATTGTTGTCCAGGACAAAATAAAAACATTTATATGACCACAATGTTCTTATACCTAGTAGCCACTTTAAAAGAAAAAGGAAGAAACTTAATAATACATCATAAATTCTTAATATCGGGCCATACACATATGAAAGCAGACACCATTCATGCTGCCATCAAAAAGCAGAAAAAAAGGACTATGATTGACATTGAATTACCCAGAGATTGGGCTTTGTTAATAAGTTCAGTTCAAAGAAATCCTCCCAATTGATGTCATTCAAATGCAACAACAAAACTTTTTTAACTTTAAAGATTTACTTGCCAAATTATTTGTTTATAAAAAAGTTAATACTAACGGAGAAGCTGTCAGTTGGAATAGAATACGATGGATGAAGTATTTGCCTGATACATTTGGTAAAGTTCTATACAAACATACCTTCTCTAATGATAATAATGAATCAGATCAATTTAAATTGTTAGACCTGACAAAAAAAACCAGACGATCCTCTGAACTATTACATAATAATAATATCAATGTATTACAACCTTTACATTCAAAACCACTTCCATTAAGTAAAGAAAAGTTAAAAGACTTACAGTCACTGTTACCTTATATAAATGAGGCTAGCCGTCCATTTTATAGCAACTTAATTCAAAGTGTTGGACACAATTCTAGATCCTGCAGCGAAGAAGACACTGAGTAATATAAAATAGGTTAAGTTAAAAACTTATCAAAGTTATGAATTTAATTTAGATTTATTTTTTGTTATTTATGAATTGTTATAAATCTTATTCTAATTATGTTATAGTTTGTTATAAACATTATATCTTATAAAATGTACTATAGTCACAAGTACAATATTAATATTACTTCTTATTACTGTCAACCTAAGTAAAAAGTAATTTACTAAAAT
The DNA here is from genome assembly GCA_014851325.1 of Pentalonia nigronervosa. Classification (NCBI taxonomy): domain Eukaryota; kingdom Metazoa; phylum Arthropoda; class Insecta; order Hemiptera; family Aphididae; genus Pentalonia; species Pentalonia nigronervosa. The sequence goes on from JACXSJ010001394.1 coordinate 92,089, forward strand.
ATATTAATTTGTTATGCTAATTGTCTCAGTTTAAAATATTATTTTTCATATTTGTACAGTGATTGGTGATATATTGATGCAAAATTCAGGGTTTAACTTCTATCAAAATATATAATAATAGTGTCATATGTATTTTTATACATTATGAAAATGGTAATTTCTTGTACCTCAAGCTGTTTATAAAGTTTCACTAAAGGGCCAAAGTCATAATTTTTTTTTAAATTATGATTTTATAGGGCCAATGTAAATAGAAAACATTCAATATTTAACTAAAAAAATCACACCATATTCTAAAATGTAGAGTAAACTATATTTACATCTGTCACAAAAACAAAATCTTGAACAATAAAAAATAAAATTGATATAAATTTTCAAAAAAAAAAAAATGTTTTATTCTTGATTTCTGAAAAGTGACTGAAAGTGAGATTGGCCCTTTTTGACCCAAGCCCTAGATATAATATGAATATTTTACTAAATTCTCTTCTGTTGTCACAAAGGGATAGGCATACTTGGAAGAAACAGCAATAGCCTAGATACTATAATATATGTTATTACTATATTGTAGGAGACTGGCCAACTGGGCAACTTCGGTTGTCAGTTATCTTCGCACACGGTATTCCAAATTAGTGTCGCCTACAATTTCGACAGCACAGTAGCATTTTCAGTATTTTATGTTCAATATTTTGTAATGTCTAATAGCGATTCTAGTAATGATGAAGATATTAATCTTTATAATTATTATAAACGCCACACGGGAAAACATTTCAAGTTCTAAGCAGTGCAATTCGCACCCGTAAGACAGAGAGAGCGACTGATATAAAATTAGTGTGCGTTCTTCGTTTTATAAAAATACTAATAAATTAAAATTTTATAGCTATTTTTACAAATTTTATTCGTAAATAATAATAATAAAAGTGTTGAAATAGAAAGAATATTATTTAAAATATTTTTAGTGTCAATAAAAATAAATGAATTAAAATAAGATTATAAAAATAAATTAATTACAAATATGATGGGGAAATCTATCATAATTTTACATTGGTGTGAAAAGTTATATAATTCAGGATTCTTTTCAATTTCGTACACGAATTTTATATTAAAATTTTGCTCCTTAACAGACAAAATAGTCAAAACTAAAAAAGTTACTAAAGTTGTACTTAATATAAGAAACAAATAAACAGGCAATTTTGAAGCAATTTGATCAACTAGAGTAGCTCTAAGAGATTGACATAAGTAGTTGCGAGTTGACTAGTCGTGGCGATTGCAGTTTCTTTTGAGTTTCTCGTGTGAGGACTGAGGAGGGCCTAAGACAGTGGTATGAAGATTATGAATATTTATATAAAAAAAAAAAATAATTATTTAACTGTGTAGATTTACAACTTAAATATTATTTGGTTTTATTAAACGGCTAGAGCGCAGCAGAGCGTCCGTTCAAGTTTGCTTTGCCATAAAAACGTTTTTGGTTATATGACTTGTATGCTTGATAAATTAAATTAAATTTTAATTTATATCGTCGGTGAGATCATCAAGGAGAACTTTGAGAACAACTTTGTGCTCATCTATGGAATGCTCGATTTCGGCTATCCGCAGAACTGTTCACGGAAACTCGCTGACGGAATTCGAGTTGATGCGTTACCGTACTATTAAAAATATATCATTGCCGTTCAGTGTTATGCCGTTGGTCATAGAAGTGGGTCGTACTCGCATGGAAGTCAAAGCCGCGTTTAAGTCTAATTCCAGACCCTCGTTGTTCAATCCAGAAAATAGAAATCAAGATTTCCGCTCTTTTGATTACTGCTGGTGTTCAATTGTTATGTCTGAATGGCAGAGCTAAATACAAGGCTTCAGGTAACGCAGTTGTGTGGAAAATTAAAAGGATGGCGAGTATGAAAGAAACACAGCTATCAGCTGAAATCGATCTTTTGGAGACTGACAGTAAGTAAAATTGGACTAGACAATCAATTTCTATGAATTTTGAGGTACGTTTTGCTCTTTCTGTGTTCGAAGTCAGATATTTTAATATTTAAAAGTTTTCGAGCCAAAATTGAATTATTCTGATCATGATGTGCAATACACAGGCCTGGATTATACTATGGATAAAGCCACATTTATTTAATTTCATTATAATATTATGATCGATACTCTGATTTTGTTACAGCCAATAGGTTAAAAATATATTATAACACACATACTAAAACTTAAAAAAATTCTATTATGAAATGTTTTTTTCAGATTTACAATCGCCAAAAGATGGCTTCATAATAGTGAAAATGAATTATGATTATTTGATATTTATTGAATAGTTGTTTCAAATATTTATGAAAAAAATAATTATAAATAGGGATGGTTTCTAGATTTAAAAATTGATAACAAAATAATAAGTATTAAACTTAAATTAGATACTAGGTCTGATATTGATATATTACCTTTAAGTATTTCCAATGTTGTTAAAAATAGAGAAAATGTTAAAAATATAATTTTTGAAGTTCAAGCGTATAGGGATTGTTTAATTAAATATGTAGTAGAGCTGTTGATTTAAGTTGTAAAATTAATAATATGAATGTTTTGCCAAAATTTGTCATAGTTGATGTTAGCCAATATAATTGTATACCAATATAAAGTTTAAATATTTGTGTGAAATATAATCTTATTAATAAGATAAGTACAAGTTAATAATATAGAAATGAAAACTAGAGTAAAATACTTATTAGAGAAGTGTAAACAAATTTTTGAAGGTTTGGGCCAATTTCTTGATAAATATTTTTTTTTTTTTTTTTTTATTAAGAACATTTACAATCTGTACAAATATAATACAATAAGCAAATTTGAATAATATAGATTAAATTGACATGAGTATCATGATAAGGAAGCAACCCATTGGTTACACCTCTTTAATTTAATTGATCTCTACACCATTTTCGCTTGAGTCTGCGTGGTGGGTTTTTAGGTAGAGTGAAGG